>VXAA01006763.1:21205-46404 GCA_013399115.1 Anseranas semipalmata | reverse complement strand
AAAAAAGAGCTGAAATAGTCTATTCTGGGAAAAGATAATATTTATATTAACATGCTGTCTTGTTTAAAATAACAAGATCCCTTTTTCTTTAAAACAAACACAATTCTAATTTAAAACCAAGACCTAGGTATCACTTACTGTCAAGAGGGCCTCTCCCTTTCCATTTTTTCAACTTAAAATATATATATGAATATATATGCACACATAAATGTTTGTATCAGGGAACTAGAGATCACAGGGACAGAGTATTCAGAAGACTGATAAGTCAGGCCAGTTTTAAACTTTAAAACAACTTCATTGATTTCATTAACTGAGAATGTGTTATTGCTGCTGGTCAGTTCTTATGCAATATTAATCATCTTCATTACAAATACAAAACTTAGTGTTAAAGACTAATTTTAACACTTTTAAACTGACTGTGAATACTATAGCACTGAAGTGATGCAGGGTAGTTGAATCTGCTGGCTACAGACCTTCATGGATCTTAGTGGCTGAGGTACAGATGATCCAACTTGAAAGTTCCTCTTAAGAGAGAGGAGCCAAGGTTATTTTCTTTCTTCTTTGATTCTACTTGTTCATGCTTAATGTTTTTATGCTATTGTTGTCCTCCCTTCCCCTCCTCTGCTTCTGATACTGCTCTTCTAGTTTTCTTTTCTCACGCCAGTCTCCTCCTTGTGTACCTGAGGATGTCAAGTACCTCCTCATGTCATGTATCCCATTATCTTGTCCTCTGTATCTTCTTCCTTCTGCCTTCTACATTCAACTACACCTATTCTTGATGGCCTCTTCGGTGATCACATTGCTCACATAATTATGTAAAATTCTGTATGGTTATGCTATCACAGTATTACAAAAACTTTATAAAATGTTGTTAGTTATACTGTTTCAGTACACTTACATTCAGATTCAAGACAAACTAATACTAGTCATATGGCTGCTATATTTATAATTTATAGATGTCATGGGCCCTTGCTTTGGTGACACCATCCAGGAAAACTAAATACTGATGTTTCTTAGAAGAATATGTATTTGGTTAGGTGGAAAGACCATGAACCTCTATGGTCTGTGACTGAATAGTTTTACATATCATTATGATTAATGAAGAAGTTGTTATTTGGTTAATATACTGATCAGTATATAATTAAAGCAATAAGAAAGTTCCAGCTCTTCTCTGTCTGAATTTTGGGCTGTATTCAAATTCTGTCAGACTAATTAATGCAATAAACCTTTCTGAGTTTTTACACGTTGTACTCACCCTGTTATCCTATTTGCACTGTAACTGCTTCCTGTTTTAGTATTATGAAAACAATGAATAATTTTGGTTTTCAGTGATCTCTGGAAGTCATCTAGCCCTACTTCTTGCTCAAATCAGGGCTATCTAATGTTATACCACATTACTTAGGGCCATTTCTAGTCAATCTGAAATATCTCCAAAGATGGATGTTCTACAGCTTCTCTGAGCAACCTACCCTGGTATTATACCATCCTCATCTTTTAGCGTTGTTCCTTATATCTACTCTGAATTTCCCTTTGTGCAATTTGGTTCCTTTGCCTCTCACCTACTAACGTGCACCTCTGAGAAGTGTGTCCCTTCATCTTCAACACAAATTTTCATTAGGTATCTGAAGACATCAACAATATCCTCTCCCTTGTCTTCTCTTTAGGCTGAAGAATCCCAGTTCTCTCTGCCTGTAGGTGTACATCATGTGCATTAGTCTTGACCAACTTGCTAGTCCTCTGCAGGGTCTCCTCCAGTTTGAAGATGTTTCTCTTGTACTGAATAGTCTGACTCTGGAAGCACTATTCCAGATTCAGTTACGAAAGTGTCAGGTAGAGGGTAATGATCACTTCCTTTAACCTCCTGGTATGTTTTTCCTTGTGCAGCACAGCATGCATGTTTGTAAGGCTCATGACTTCACTTATATGGCTTGTAACTGCATAAGATTTCTTCTCTTGGTCAGCAGTTGATATCCAAAGGGAAAGGGGACTGAAAACATAAACCATATGTGAATGAATAAACATGCACCTATTTAGTATTTCTGCTAAAGGAAATTGAGACAAAGTTATGGACGTCAGCTGTACAGTTGGATTTTATATACATAGTGAACATTTTCCTAGACTTCTAGTCATTTAATAGCTTGGTTGGAGCAAACACCTCCTTCTGCCATAACTGTCCCCATTACCATTGTGTCTGCGATAACACAGTTTAATCACAGTGCAAGGCAATTTTCATCTGTGAACTGAAGTCTATTAGTTAAAGGAAGATAACTCTTTAAGTACTGAAATGCTTATATCTGTGTCCCCTGTACATTAACAGAAGATAGCAGATTCTGTGGTAATGGACATGGTATAAGAATCAAAACTGAAATAGAAAGTATATTCTGTATACAGTATACAAAATATTTTGTATACTGATAATGTCCCATGGCTCACTTACTCCTTTCTTGGTACAGATCTATCCACATATTAACAAAGGAGAAGCTGGTACACTGCTCCCCCCTCAAAAGTCCCAATCCAAACCATTCAACAAATGAACAGCTGTGTAAGTAATCTTTGACTTCAAAACAAGCTAAAAACTAGATGCAGCTATAAAAATATAACTGTCTTCCAGGATAACAAGATAGTCCTTTTCTGTGTCTTTGTAACGTATTAGTGTAAATACAACATTATAGTGTAGAGCTAGGCCTGACCTGGTAAAGCAAAAACCCATTTCTGTCTCATAAATACTCTAAAATTGTCATGCTCACTTTTGTTTTTAATTTTGATGTGTCAGAGATCCTCTACATACATCTTAATAGCTTCTTTTATTTATTTTTTCTTCTTCTTTAATGTGAATTTGACTCGTGTCAGTGCTTGGAGTCTTGCAGTTCACTCTCAGGTTCTTTCCTGGTGGAACAAAAGCAAAAAGCTGACGGTAAATCAGTCTGGGTTGACAGCAACCTCTTTTGTGTCACCTGTAGGCACAGAATGCATGTGTAGGATGGGCAACTGGTTCTCATTTCATTGCCTGTAGAGATGTGATGTAGATGTATGGCGCTAGAACCATACAAAGAACAGCAAAGGAAAATCTGCTCCTTTGCACTATATTGATCAGTAATATAGACAAGCTGTTTAGGTATTTTTAGCCTCTCTCAAATTTCACAAAGGCTGTGATATGGGAGCTTCTGTTTGTCTTTGAGGAAAAAGAGAGAGGATGAATTATAAACATAATTTAATTCAATCTTCATGAAACTAACATCTGAACTTTCCATCTGAACATAAGAAAATGCTTTTATACTGTGAGCTGTGAGGGCGTGAGAGTGGTCAAACATTGGGACAGGCTGCCCAGCAGTGATGGAATCTGTCCTTGGAGATATTCAAAACCTGACTGGACATGGCCCTGGGCAACCTACTGTAGCTGACCCTGCTTGAGCAAAGGGCTTGGACTAGATGACCAAAATAAATAAATAAATAACCCTGCCTGCGTCTACTTAACTTATCTCAGTCTTAGCTTAGTGTCCCCAAAAGCAAGCAACAGAATAAAATAGGTCAAAGTAGGAGCAGAGAATACCAAATCAGTGGCCTTATCTGCTGATGTTAGTTCAAGCTACAGGAACATATGTATATATATTTTATAACAGACATATTTTAATTCTGGGAGTCCAGTTTAAAGAGATGTCTGGATTCAGGCACCAAACCTGTCTTCCCTCCAAGTATAACAGAAAAAAAAAAAAAATAAAAAAAAAAATCAAAGGAATAATAAGTGGACTTGTTTCAAACCATTAATTGTTTTGTTCTACAAACTTTAAAGCGGTTCCTGTCTCACTGTTCTTTTTATCCTGTATTTTTTTTGAAATGCAAACTAATTACAGAAGTTACTCAAAGCTTCACTTTCAGTTCAGAATACCTGGAAGAATCAGAATGTATGTACTATTTTCAAATATACAAGGAAAATGCAGGAAATACAGGCTTCAAGAATAAATTATTGAACATTTCTGTATTTTTAAATCAAAACTAATAATTAACCAATAGTATTGATAATATTTCTAACATGTCAGTATGAAACCCCATTTTAGTCATAATAATTTTCATGTAATTTGACAATCATTCAGTCTAGTTCATTTGCTATGCTATCACATTATTCTTTGCAGAAATCCACACTCTGTAAAGTGACTCTCCTAGTTGTAGGAGCAAACATATTAAAGGCAGGAAGACGTTTGGATCCTTCTCAGTCTTCATTACATCCATAGCACTATGTCTCTTACTTTAAACTTTTATATGTGTTAGCTGTAAATTGTAGTATATGGAATTTCTCCAAGAAGCGTGAAATAAAGTTCCAGTTTTGCAAGTGAACATTTTTCCCCTTGAGCAGAAAATGCAGTGTAGAGGATGCATGGTCAGCACACCAATAAAATCCTACATTTTTTTTTTTTTTTACAAGCAAGTGAGTTAAAACACAAAATATAAAAAATATGACTGTTTAAGGCCAGAATAGAATTCTGTGTTCTGTCCTTAAAAGCAAAGCTTCTAGTTCATGAATCCTTTAAGTTGATATTTCTCAGAATTTGGGAGAATATGTGATCTTTGTTTGCAAAGTGTTGAAGAAATGAAAGCTGTCTGCTCTTGTCAAAAAACATAGTTGGAGCCCAGCCTGAGGTTTAGAGGGCAGTAATTCTGATGAATGCAGCATAAGCTTTATTGGCTAGTTGTAGATATCCATACACCAAAATACCTGGGGCATATTTTCCCCTAACTACCAGTCTAGATAAAGTGGAGTATCGGCTATGAAGAATTGGTTTTCTTCACATTTTGTAATATAAATGTGAAGAATGATCTACCAAGGCTAAATTTGTATCATACAGGTTACGTCTTGTAACTGTCTGCAATTGTAATTTGTCTGTAATTTCAATTGTAGATACAAATTGTTTTTGTGTCTTTAGCTGGTCAAGTACTTCTACCCATTTTTAACAATTATTTATTTCAATAAAATTATAATATTGAATGAACACAGTAATAAAAGAGTCCCTGAGTCTTAGAAATTCTGACTAAATGAGAAGGACAAAAGGAATGCTGTTATCTCCCAATTACAGATAGGAAAATAGAGTACAGAACAATTACTTAGATTGCAAATGCTTTGTATTGGGGATGTATACATAATGCAGTGGTATGCAAAGCACAGACACTGTAGCTAGGTCTGAACAAGGTATATCTAAAACTGGAACTGGTATAGATTTCTCTTGAATGAGATAGTTCTAGAATAGAAAGTATTATAGCAATGTGATGCTTTTCTCGTCTGAGAAATAAAGGGCAAAACTGTGCACTAGCATAGGTTATGATTATCCTGAGATATGAGCTAGCAGCTTTGCATATTGCCTTGTACACATAGAGATTGGCCAGCCAGTGCCATGTAGACTTCATGCCAGGTAATCATACTCAAACAGCAAACACCAATAAATGAACCTAAAGCTCAGATATCCATTTCCACAACACCATAGTCTCATGTTACTTCTTCTTAGTAGCCAGATTACAACACTTTCTACTCCCCCTGTATTTTGTTAAGGGGAAAAAGAAAAAAAAAAAAAACTAAAAGGACTTTCTTTCAAGTTCTGATGAGAAAAAGATCGGTTTTCAACTTCAGAAGATATTCAAAGATATGAAATTAACAAACACAGAGACATGTATTATTCTTATACTAAATCGTCAAAAATTAACACACAGCTTTGGCCTTGGTGTTTTTCATTTTAGCTCCCTTCTAAGAGAACTTTTTATGGAAACAATTCTCAGTTAACTGATTTTTGCCATTGTACGTCACATTGGACCATAAACATATTGGGGAAGAAACAGACAAATTCCTAAGTACCTTTCCAGTCTGGGCCTGAGTGATCAGAGAACACCATAGTTCCTACATAACACGGTGAAGATAAACATTTTTTTCATAAATGCAGACTGAAATAGATGAGATCTCTCTCCCATTCCTTCTAAGCTGCTGGACTGTAGCAAGGCCAATGGAAATTTTGGGGCAATCCCAGGCATGAGTACAGACTGGGAGAAGAACTCGTTGAGAATAGCCCTGCAGAGAGGGTCTTAAGGGTTCTGGTGGATGAAAAGCTCGACATGAGCAAGCAGTGTGCTCTTGCAGCCCAGAAGGCCAACTGCATCCTGGGCTGCATCAAGAGAGGCGTGGCCAGCAGGTTGAGGGAGGTGACTGTCCCCTTCCACTCAGTCCTTGTGAGACCCCACCTGGAGCAATGCATCCAGGTCTGGGGCCCCCAGCACAAGAAAGACATGGACCTGTTAAAGCAGGTCGAGAGGAGGGCCACAAAGATGATCAGAGGGCTGGAGCACCTCTCCTATGAAGAAAGGCTGAGACAGGTGGGGATGTTCAGCCTGGAGAAAAGAAGGCTCCGGGGAGACCTCATTGTGGCCTTCCAGTACTTAAAGGGGGCTTATAAAAAAGATGGAGAGCAACTCTTTACTCAAGCAGACAATGACAGGACAAGGGGCAATGGTTTTAAACTACAAGAGGGGAGATTTAGATTAGATGTTAGGAGGAAATTCTTCACTCAGGGGGTGGTGAGGCACTGGAACAGGTTGCCCAGAGAGGTTGTGGATGCCCCATCCCTGAAGGTGTTCAAGGTCAGGTTGGATGGGGCCCTGGGAACCCTGATCTAGTGGGGTGGCATCCCAGGTCATGCCAGAGGCAGATGATCTTTAAGGTCCCTTCCAACCCAAGCCATTCTGTGGTTCTATGAAATTAAGTTATAAGTATATGAAACTCAAGTTTGTCCCACAGTTATAACTGTGGTGTGGCTGAGAATTACAGCTGTGCCTGTCTGTACATCCATGGACAAGTCGTTAACTCGGGTGGGCCAGGAACTGCCTGTCTAGTTATCTTCATAGTGAGATAATGGACTGATTTAAACAATTGAAGGACTTGAAACAAAGTAATTGAATTCATAGCCCCCATCACAACTGAATATTTGAGTAATTGATGCAGGAGCATTCTGAGAGGGCATGTTAGACTTTCCTGAAGACTCATCCAGCTATCTCCTGCTGTGTGTACACAGATCTGTTTTTTTCTTCAGTGTGTTAATGTTATCCTGAGGGGATAACCAGGCTCTTCCAGCAACTTCTCAGGTGGTTCCTGATGCTTAGTCAATCAAATGGTACAGTTAGAGTGCTGCAAGTAGTAGAAATTATTCCAGAAAATGCAGAGGTTGCCATGTAAGGATGGTGCTTTCAACATAATTTAAATAGTTAGGTGATGCAAAAAACTTTCTTCTAGTTTCGGTTTGTTTGTTTTTAACATTCATACTGTTCAAATGCTGTTAACTCCTCTAATGCACAGCATTGATAAGGAAGCATGGACACCTACAACTTGCCCTACCTAAACCTATATTTCTTCAGTTGCATACACTTTTTCACAATGAAGAATTAACTACATATTCTCTCCAAAGTTGATTCAAACTTAACAGCATCGAATCTAGTGTTATTCTCTTAAGTAGAAAAGAATAACATTGAAACTCACAGATTTAGGATTTTAAAGGACGTAACCAGAGCATTGTGAATGGATTACTTTATAATAATATGAAATATTTATTGTTCACTGTAGCTTTTCAAAACATGAGACTTAAATAGTAACATAAAGGACTTTTCTATCACTTACTACATGTGTAATAGTAACAGGTAACATTTTACTCAATGTATGAAGGAGTAAGGTTTAATCTTTGTCAGTGACTGTCACACAGAAGTCACTGTTTGCTTATAAACATACAAGAACAGGGCCAGTCATTATAAACTGATTTTTAATTTTTGAATGTAATAAGATCACACAAGGTCAGACTGTTATCCTCTTATTCACTGCTTATGGAGCAAATGTTCTCTAATGTGATCATGTACAGGGCTCACAACCTGATCTATGAATGTTAGCATCATATTAAATAATCATTTCTGGAACACTGAACATGCTACGTGACTTTGAAATTTTCTAAGATTTTCCAAGAACTGAGGGTAACACCAATCCTAAAAACAAAACTATATAAAACTAAACAAAACAAATAAAGGAAGTAAAAGAAAATTCCAGAGAATCTGGAATAATATTAAATCAAAAACAGTATTCAATTGTAATAAGGAAGTGACATCAAGTGTGTAAATGTTCAGTAAAAAAAATAAGAGCAGACTAAGAAAGGAACACATAATATTTAGAGAGACAGAATAACTTTTATTCTCTTGGTGACATTTGTTATGAACATAAATGACATTACATTTTAAGGGAGTAAATATTACACAATCTTCAGAAATCCTATTGTATGTGTTCTGCTTATGTAATATTTAATTCTTTGTAATTGCGCTCATTGACATAATATTATTTGTTCTTACTGAAATGGATTGGCACTCTGTTTCTTGATATAATCTCGATGTAATAAGTGTAGTCAAAAGTTTGATGGATAGTGGTTTTGATCCAAATTTCTTTCCAAATACTAGTGCTGTATGTCACTGTGAAAAAATATCTGAAACACAGTGAAGAGGGGAAGATTATCTTGTAAAAAAAAAAATAAACATTTNCCCCCAGTTTTAAGTGAGGAAGAAGTCAATCTCAGACAGATCAATATCCTATTTGTTCCTGACATGAAAGACCCTGAATCAAGGGTAAAATAAGATAATAAGATAAGGGTAAGATATACCCTGGATAAGACAGAGTAGGATGTGAACCAGGAATGAGCTTCCACCACATGATTTAGGAAAACAGAGCTATTCATCGCATACCACCTTCTACTCATTCTTTGTATACTTCTAAGAAAAGAATCAATTTTGCTAAATCACATGAAAATGTATTTTTGGATACTTTTCAGATAGTTAGATACTCATAGGAAAACATAAAAACTTAGGCAAAATTTTATTTTCCACTAAAAATAAAGCTCCTGCTGCAATTTCACGTTAGAAATTTGTCATGAATAATTACTGGCTTAAACAGTACAACACAAATATTTTGCTTTAAGTGGTCTATTCAAGTTGCTGCTTACTATCTTCTACACTCAACTTTCAATATGTTTCAGTCTCTGACCCTGAAAGCTGCATGTGGCTCTCTAAGATGTATTAGTGGTGCATTCTACCAAAGCTTTTAACCTTCTGTGAGAGTTGAAGTACTTAGATTTTTCCATGTTACTATGAGTTAGGTTTCCAGTGGCAACTATTATAGTGCCGTATATAAACATCTTCTGAATTAACAATGGAGCAGATCAAAACAAACAATCAATCAATCAACAACAACAACAAAAAAGCAAAGTCTAGCATGGCTCTATTGCTCTGTGCTACTTTCTTGATGATCAAAATCAGTAGAAAGTGTTAAGTATCTCCATGAAATAATGAATCAGAAGAACACCTGACATTATAAGACCTACTTAAAGGGTAAGGTTTTAGGATTTTGGTTACAGTCATTTTCAAATGTCAGTACATCATTTATTGAAAATAGTACATGAATAGTAGATGAAAACGTGGGGAATATTATTAAGGTTGAATTGGGATTTAAATATCACTATATTTTATACAGTGTAAACATTAACAGCAGCTGTCAGCATGAATTAACACATTTAACATCTTAATATCAGTAGTAAAGAGAAAATAATACTGTTAAAATCAATATTATATTTATGATATTTAAAGATGTCACACTGGCAACACTTTTATTTATTTATTTATTTTTGAGTAGACAATATTTTCTTATAAGTATGAATGATCTGAGTTTAGCAATATCAGAGGAGGGTGTGCTTGTCAAGGTCTTTTCTTCCCACAGTGTTCCCAGACCAGATTACTCTTCTCTCATACTAACCAACAGATAAGCTGTGATTCAGTTTCTTCTCCTTTTGTCCCTGTGACTTGTGCATCCTGCAACTTTAACAGTGTCAGATATCAGATCAGATTATTCTATTATGAATTTGTGGAACTGCTTGCCTCAAAAGCAGGGAATTATTTCTCCCCTCTGTTCCCACCTTTCTTTCTCCTTTAAGTAATTTAAGTAATTCCAAGTTCTCTTAATGGAAAATAAAACAAACAGACAACAACAACAACAACAAATGGAACATACCAACCACTTTCCATTTAAAACAAAAGACTTTTTTTTCATACTTTGAAGTGTTGAAGTGCAGGAATCACTTTCAGAACAGAATTCTAGCCTCACAGGAGCATCTAATAAAGGTTGCAGATAGCTGTGTCTAGGTAGACAATAACATTTCAAATATTCCCTCTCACATCTTTTACTGTCTGGTACTGTCTTTTTTCTGTAATGTATTCTGAAGCCATTTTTTAGGTGGGAAGCTTTACTTTCTTTTTTCAATATTTGGCTAAATTTGTGTCAAATCTGTATTGTAAATTCAGCTACTGATTTTAGCTTTATTATCTGCGGATGCTTTATTTCCAGGGATACAGATGACATATCAGGTAAGCATTCAGATATGCTTCTGAATGCAGTTCTTCCCCCTCAAAAAACATATTAATCAAAACAATTCTACTTAGACCTCCCCAACCCCACACTCCTGCACGCACACACAAATTCACACAAGCAAATTTGTGTATTTGGAAATAAACCATAATCATAATCAGAAATATTTTCAGTTATATGGAGATATTTACAAGCAAATACATATTTGGATAAATATTATTAAAACCAATATGCAAAGTAACATTTATATATGTGTGTGTGTGTGATCCCATACTAAAATACTGTTTTTTTCTTCTATTCTGTCTTCTTCTTCCTTTCTGATTTTTTTCCTCTAGAGCACTGCTTAATGTTGGACACCCAACTGTTATGTGACATTTTCTTTACAGCTATTGCATTGTAAACAATTTTTCTTTGTTGGCATAATTTCTAAATGAATATAATCAATAACTAGCAGTAAAATCTTCAAGCAATTGATCAGTAAAATGAGAAGAATTTATATAAACTGTTGCTAGATTTAGACATTTATGACCCCATTTATAAAAGAATTTCTTAATTTTCATGATTTTTTATGCCAAATTATATTGATTTTCTTTCAAAAGGAGTATTACACATCATAACTTAATAGCTTTCTATTGAAGCATTTTTATTTTTATATCTGTGTTTCAAAGTAGTGTTTAGGGCAAAATATATTTCTAAGTGGGGAAAAAAAGAGAGAAAATATATATTTATTAAGCTTTTTGTTACTTCCTTATTCTCAAGGCTTGTGCTGATATTATATTAATTTTTTTCATTTGTCTTTTCTCAAAATTTGGCAATGGTTGTTAATTGTTTATACTTTTCCCCAGAAAATTATGATTAAGTCCTTTTACCTATAGCCATCTCCAAAGGGTCCAACATATAATTAATTGTGTTCAGTGATGGATAAATACATTTTTTGTCCTCCGAATCCCATCACACTCAGAGGTCGAGATTAAAAATGAGGTTGAACTATTCTTTGTGACTTAAGAGTTGCTTTTATTATTATTATTATTATTATTTTACTTCTTGCAAAACTAGAGGAGAAATGCTAAAAAAAAAAAAACAACAATTTTGTCACAGAATTTTAATGGAAGTGTGGTGAACTAAACATTTTTGGAAGAATGCTTACACTATTGTCTTCCAGACCTTTTTTTGGAAGGAAAACACATGATCCTTGTGTAACTGGTAAAGGCTTGCCAGTATTGAATATTTCCTGTAATACAACCAAACTTGGTCAGTTGTGCAGTTTTCTAAATGCATGATCAGTGCTGAAGAGCACATATTAAAAGCTTGAAATCTTTTTGCTGACAAAGAAAGTTTAAAATGTTTCAAAGAAATTGCTTGTTAATCTTTACCAGTTAACTAAGTAGAGACAAACACTAGAATATGCTCTGTAATGCACACTTTGAAGAAAAGTACTAAACATTGCAAATAACAGAATCATTTCCTTTTGACAGTTCGCCTTCCAGTAACTCGTTTATTAATATTTGTTAGGATTTTCTTGTCTCATTTTGGAAAAAAATAAATAAAGAAAAAAATGACTTTGTCCCACAAAGTTATTTGTATTGTGGTTCAAAGAATTATAAAAACTGAGGTAAAATATCATGACCTAGTCTTCTCCTATTTCTCTTCCTAAGTCTCAAATCATGCATTTATAGAAAACAGAGGAACAAGAGGACAAATAAGTTTTCTAGTGTGTTTTATCATTTATGTTTCAGTGTCATTATTTTTAACTGATTTTTACAGTTTTTTTTTTTTTTTTTTCTAACCTGGTTTTGGAAACCTCCAAAGGTACTTTATTCCACAATTTAATTACTGTTACAGACAAAGATTTTTTTGTGCTGTTTATTCTGCTCTTCCTTTACTGCAGTATAAGATTACTATTTGAAGAATTTTATCATGTCTGCTCTCAGGCTTCATTTGTTTAATTCAGCAAAACCATTTAACATTTGCTTGCTGGTCATGTTTTCCAAACCTCATTCATCTTGCTTTGCTCTGTGACAGAAGGTGCACACACTTCTGGTTCATGTACTTCAAGTTTGGTGCCCAGAACTGACACAACTCCAAGTTAAAAATCTCAAGTAAAGCATGTGGATTACTTCAAATATTTTACATGTGAAAGTCCTGTTTATACATTCAGCTACAATGAGCTTGAGAAGAAGCAGAAGCTTGAGTTCCTGTTACAATATGACATTACTTACTTTCAGCTTGTGATTGACTGTAATCTGCTCATCGTTGCAACATATAGAACTGTTCCTTGTAAAATGAATCCTTTTTTAATAGTTGAAAACTCAGATGTATCTGCTGAATTTACAAACATTCAGATAGCAAACGAATTCTGATTAGTAATGGTCTTGCTTTTTGTCATTCTTACCATGTTCTCCCTATAAATCATTGAAAACTACTTATGTTGACAGTATTTCTAAGCCTTGTTTATAAGAAAGTCACAGGAAACATGCCTAATAATGCCCACAAAAATAATAATAAAAGATGGTAATTATGTGATTTTTTGTTAATTGCTGGATTTCTTTATCAACTTATTCTCTTCCAAGTACTTATAGATTATTTAATTATTTGCTGGTATTTGGAGCTAAGGATTGCCAAGAAATATATTCTCTAGGGATACATACATACATACATACATATATATATATATATATATATATATATTTGAAGAACTGGCACTATGTCCCTATTTCATTCCAAGTATTTACCCGAGATTTCTGAATTAGAAGTTAAGTGATGATGTCTCCTGCCTCAAAAAGTTAGCTTTAACACATTCCAAGAACTTGCTTGATGATCTGTTACTGATTTCTGGATCTGAATATGTCTCTTCCATTACTTATGGAGGCACAGCTGGCAGTACAGAACCTTTGATCAACTGTGCAGCTTCCTGATTACAACTGATTGAAGCAGCTGTTTCTGTACCAGCTACAACTAACCGCTCCACAATATATCTCTCCAATTTGTACTACTGTCATGGTAGGCATTCCAGGGACAAGTCCAGTCACAAACATCATTTGAATTAGTCATTTGCTTCTTTTATTGTGACAGAATCATTCATGGCACGTATTACCCACTCTGTTGGAAACAAACAGCTTGCAGCAACTTGAGTCTAAAGAATTATGGTGACCTTTTTCCTTTACATGATTTTAAATGGTTTCCTATATACTGTACTGTTTCTTTTTCTACTAATTATGATATATCGATAGTTTACATTTTAATTGCATAGTTACTTTACCACTAAGCTAAATAAGAATAATCTTTAATTGGTAGTGGACTCTAGGTATGCAGTTCATTCTATATATTTCTGAATGCCATATTTGTTTGCTTTACAGTTGACAGGCCCTCATCCTGCAATATTACAGGTATAGACCTCCATTAGCTCTATGATGGTCTGCAGACATCCTGCTTTTTCTTTAGTTGCTTATTTGATACTTTTTAAAACAACCCCTCACTTTAGTCGTTCATATTCCGTAATTATAGGCTTCTTGTTTTTCAGCATGACATGGAATGGAGCTTTTGTCTATGTTTATGAATTCCTGTATTTATTTATTTTTTTTTTCAGAAATAAATGTTTCAATATTTAAATCCCCCTTTAGCACCAAGCCTCATGATTAGATCTTGGCTTATAGTCCTTGTCAATCTCAGTGGTGGTATTTTTGTTCTTGTCTCCTTTTCACTTTACCCAGCCCCAACCTTGTAATTATACCATGGGTCATGATGTAATACATTAACTCCTTGAAGTATGTCTCCTCCTTTTTTCTCTTACTAAAAATACTCTAATTTAAATATTGGAATTTTATTCATTATGCACTATGATTTTAAGTTGTTATATTCAAAGAACTTTGTCATCATTTTAAATCTGGAAAGAGACGTCTGTGATCTAGTGAAAGGGAAAAACAGGGCTTTTTCCTAACTAAGCTAAAGGCTGAGGAGAGTTTTGTTATGAATAGTTTTCAAGGATCATGACTGAGTGTGGATTTGCAACACTAATTCCTATTCTGAGAAAGTAACCTGAGGATGTACGATTGCATGTTTAGACTGGTAGTTGTGAAATGTCTGACAGTTTGTCAGAGAAACCTTTGCAACAAATTATGTGCTAGGCAGCTATTTACATCATTGTTATTATTTCTATATACCCTTATATATCTTATATAAAGTTATATATATGCAAAGTTGCCTTTGGAACTGTGCATAATCCACTTTGGATTTTCTTAAAAGGATCTTGCTTTTGCCTGAACTTGGAAAGAACTAACAGTGATTTTAAGGTCACTCACTAAAATCAGGATATCCTCTCCTGGTGTTTTTCTACAACTAGGATAGTGGAATACTCTAGACATATCTAACACACTGATCCAAGTTATTCAAAGAATAACAGGGTCAATCACTAAACTTCAGAGGCCACTCTGATGTCTGGAATAGAAAAGATCTGTGTGCCAGGAGAGTTTCCTTATAACCAACATTATCCAGAAGAGCACTCTCATGCAGCAAAAGAGCTGCAAATTCACCTAATCCAGAGAGTCTTCAGGGAGCTTGTGACATCAAACATTTTGTTGAAAGCCATGACCATTCATGTTTCATGTAATCCCCAATTTATTTCCATTACTACAAAACAAACTTCCTTTCTGATTTTACCTTAAGTTATACGTTTAGTTTGCCACTTTGACTATGCCTTCACATCCAGACAATCTGTAAGTCTCACTACCGTAACACAGCATGTTATATTCAATCTCTTTATATACCTACACAGCTACACTTTTTGTTGTCTCTCATTACCTCACAACTTGACTACTGTAACTTCTGTCTTTACTGTTTCATATTGCCTACTAACATTGACTCAGAACACTGTTCCTAGATTATCTATTTAATATTTCTTTCATCCTTGCCACTAACTTCTCCTTCAGGATCAGAATCAAACTTCAATTGTTTGTTTTTGATATTAAGACCTTCCATGATCTGTTTGCCCCTCCAGCCCTTTTATGCTGTTGTTTCTAACCTCTGGTCTTCCTACTCTCATTGATTGTTGTTAATTTTTTAAAAAATATTCCTTTGTACTTTTCCTCAAGATTTTTTTTCCTATATTGGAGAAGTTCTGCATGCATTCACAAAACCTCAGTGATCCTCTTAAAAGTTCTCCTCTGCTAGGGTCCTTCCAAAAACGATTAATACACCAGTAAACTGTGACCACTCTTTTCATGCTAGACAGTCTTATTTCCTTGCCTGCTTATTTGTTATTTATGTATAATATATATGCTGCTTTTGTACACCAAGCTTTTGAGTTGCATGGATTATCTTTTTCTTAGGTATTTGCAAGGAGTTCAATCAAGTCTTTGACCGGGATCACTTGGCACAGTAGTGATAGAAATAAAAGATACCATCATCATAAACATTGTCCTCCTGCTTGAAAATAGCAGACACAGAGATGCACATGCTCCACACTCTTTAACTTTCATGAATAAATTCTGAGCAACTGCTACTTCACTCATAAAAACCCTTTGATTTAGTTTGATTTTGTTAAGGGGGACTTCAGTTTTTAGAATTTAATCGTAATTAAGTATTGTAAGGGTATGAATATTGCATGTTATTATAGACTATATCTTGCATATATTTTGAATATATTTTCATGTGTATTTTTTTGGCTTGCTTATTTGGGGGACACATTTAGAAATGATAATTAATTCTTTATAGTTAAAATATTTAAAAAACTGTTAGACTCCATAGATCATAGTTTTATAGATAACACTACAAACACTTGCACAACAGGTCTTTGAATGCTTATGCATTTTACATCAGTCATTCTCAATAAGCTTCATATATGATTCTGCTAATTTTCATAAAAGGAAATCTTATGTCAGATGTTTTGCTCTCTTACTCCTGCTACTGCTCTTACTTTTTTTTTTTTCCCCCCCAAATATTACAGTGCAAAATTACATTTAATTTAATGAGAACAAAAACAAGTTGTTATATTCCTGACTCACTCTGGTCAAAGCAAAGAGTTTATACATAAAACTTTGAATCAGTCTGAAAGAGAAGAACCACTTGTGCAGAGAAGGCCAATAAGACAAGGTTTACTAGAGAAGAAACTTGTCTCGTAAAGAAGTTATAGTAAGAAGACCGCACAATATGTTTAGTAAAAGGGACACACAGGTTGCTCTGTTTTTATGGATTTTTTTAAGATGAAATCAATTTCTAGACATTCATCTAGATAAGATTTTCAGTGTCTTTAGAGACTGCATTCATACACAACGGGCATAACTGATAAAAATACTATTGTAATTCTTTTTTCTGTAGAGAACTGAGACAGACAGTTATGGTCAGCTTTACTGTATGACCAATCACCAACAGAAACTACATGTAACAGAGCTGACATAATTTTCTTCATAAGCATATTGCAGATTTCTTCACAGGAAAGGTAAATGGAAAAATTAAAATAAAATAATTCAGTGTAGAGCAAATAACTCATTTGCAAAATTTATCATTTGAAGTCTCTAGGATATCTCCCAAAACTCTGAAATACCTGGTAATCAAAACACTATCACAAATGTTCTTGTAGTCAGGCACCATAAGGAGGTAAGTTTGACAAGATATTGTTCATGACCTTGAATTAGGAAGGTGGTGGTCAGTACTGAGAAAAAGAATGTTCAGCATCCCTGGTTAATTAGAACTTTTAATATATTTAAATAGTTCCTTTTCTGTATTTCTATTTTCTTTGAAAGGAACACCATTTTGGCCAAACTTTGAAAGCAGTACCATTTTGGCCAAAAACTCAGTTATGTCCAAAGTTGACTGTACAAGTTATATTTTTACTTGTAAATCCTCATGATGATGGCAACACAATATATGTTCAAATGTATATTAATACTCAGTTAGCTTCTGTCTTGCCATACATTTCTAATTGTTGTGAGGTAGAGTCCCAGATGTTTTGCCTCACCGATTGCATAATACAGCTTCCAACATTTGCAGAAATCTATAATCTCAGAAGGAATATTTCTAGAAAACCCTTAATTCTGGAACTTGCAAAAAGTAAAATCACAGCCTTGAAACAATATTTATTCCGGATATTCTTTTAGATATCCAGTCTTATTCTTTTCCTTTCTACTCACCTTTATGTTACTTTCAACCTGGCTATGTTTTACTTCTGTTTGTTAATTTTAAAATGTGTGTGATAACTAGCTCTATCTTGTATTTTACATCACCGACTCAAGAACAAAGGTTCCTGTTTTCCTATTTCACTTGTAAATATCTGTTGAAGCGCTGATGATTAACAAAAATTCTGGGCTTTAATCTATCATAAATCTTTAGAATAATGGAAGGTAAAATAGTATCATTGAAAGAAAAAGTTATGAATGAGAGAGAAAGAACTGTGAGCATCTCTTAGGCAGGATGCACACTATCCAGCTGGTTCAAAGGAGTGTATGACAAGCATATTCACAATGATTTCTTTAAGAACTAGAATCTAAATAAATTTATATTATCAATAGAAGAGGTAGTAATTCTCTACCCTCTTCTAATGATGAAATAGAGGAATTACAACTAGAATGATAGCTTTATTTGGAAAAGATTTGTGTGTAGAATTTACTCAGTGAGTGTTTAGAAGCTACTATAATTTTTCACAAATGCAAATTGTTTGCATGGTAGAACAGAAATGAACAAAAGAGAAAGAAGTGGGATATAGGGAAAATTGTTGAATTCCACTGATCTCATAAACATCTTTTTCAAGGGTTCAGACACCTACTACAGGAAGCCAGGTAGGCATTTATGAAATTCTTTCCTGATGTGTTTGTTACCCCTATGATGGCCTTGTAAATAGATGTTGAGCCTGCTTTGTGAATTTACTTCTTGTTGGGAATGGCAAAAATAGAAGGTATAGCATAAGTTGCTCTGTCAAACAAACAAACCACCAACAGACTTTTATTACAAAAATTGCAAGCACAGAATAAAACTGGCTTGACATGGCTAACATTTTTTCCAGTGTAATTATATCTAAGTAGCTTTCTGCCATTTACAATAGTAAAACATTGCAAGTAAGAAGGCAGCAGAATAAAGTATAGTGCCATTAGTTTATGGGGGAGAATTGCGAGCAATAGATTACACACGGAATGAAGAAGTTCCTTGAGCTCTCTTTGCTTTACTTCAGATGTATTTAATAGAAATTTAATATAAATAATCTTAATAAGGAATCAGAAGCCAGGCTGCAATATGAAAAGAACTTAAAGAAGATTTACAGAAATCTGTGTATTTAAGACAGCTGGGGCTGGTAAAATTAATCCTAGAGGACTTAAGGCAGTCACCAAAGAAGAATCTGAAGGACTGGTAGTTATTTTCAAGAGTTTATGGAGAACAGAAAATATCCTAAAACACTGGAGAAAGATCAAGTATTTCCCTTGAAAGTATTTAAAAAATACTCAGCACCAATGCTGAGCAGAGGGGAAGGATCACCTCTCTTGATCTGCTGGTGATACTTTTCTTAATGCAGCCAAGAATACTGCTAGACTTCTTAGCAGTAAGGGCACATTGCTGGCTCGTGTTCAAATCATCATACTCTTGATAAATTGGATGAATAGTCCAAACTCAACAATGGAGAATTCTGTAACAAATTGTAAAATATTGTGTTTATGAAAAAGTAAATTAAATACAGTCATATGAAGTATGGAATAAGTGGTGTGGTAGTAAAATTTTGTTTATTAAAAGGCAGGGGTGTTAATGAATGAATAGCTGAATACCAGCTCAGTATAACACTGCTGAAGTACAAAGGAGAGCCTCATGTGTGATTTACTAATAAAAGTTCTGTACAATACTTATCCAGTATTATATTTGTAAGGCCTCAGTGAGTACTGTGTCCTGCTTTTGGTATCTGACTTAAAAGAATACATAGACAAACAGAAGAAATGTTAAGGAAGAGTTTGGAAAACATGACCATTGAAAGAAAGAACTATATTTGCTTAGTCTAGAAAAGACAATAGCATAAGGGAACAAATAAGTCATGTCATTATAAACAGAATTGTCTTCATTTGTGCCCCATCTTCCCTGTGAGTAGGAAAAGAAATATCTGCATACTTTGAAACAGAGTAGAGTTAGATGTTATTTTTGAAAAGCGCTTAACTGTTGGCTTAGTTACCTATTTGGGTTTTAGAATCTCTTTTACTGACGCTTTTTGCTAATGAATTTGAAAAATGTCGTTCACAAGCAGACTTAGTATTTGTGATCTTCCCCAGTACGTGAAGATCTGCTAAATTACCCTAATACTTATGACTCCTGTATTTTCTTTATTATGAACATGAAGAACTGTGGATTAGTGATAAAATCTACTAGATCTATAATATAACCCATAGTGGCTAAAGTGGGAAAGAATAAGATCTTTGGACTTACCTCAAAAATTGAAACCTCCATTTTACAGACACATGATTACAGATTAAAAAAAAAAAAAAAAGAGATCCATTTCTGGTGAGCTATTAATTTATACTTCAAACAGAATACTTCTATGTTTTGCTATTTGATGAGAGATAGCACGGGAAGTGAAGTATCTGTTACAAAGCTGTATGTATTTTTTGAGCAACTTATTTGCATATTCATTCCTGGAAGACTTGGGAAAGTTTACTACAAAGATGAAACGTTGACTTTAACCAAATAAGTGCAGTTCAGTATGTTACATACTACACTGAAATATTTCCATAATTAGAACTCTAAGGGGTGATTTCTTAAATTTATAGGATCCATTACTATTTTATGGACATTTTAATTTACTACTTGAATTAGTAGTCCACATTAGTGACATTAAAAAAAAAAAAAAAAGTACAAACAATTATATACACTAAATGGGATTGAGTAAGCATTTTTGTTAGCCCCAAAGCTATCCTGATAGCTTTATTGTCTTAATCAACTTAGTTGACTCGTTTTATTGCTCTTTTGAGGTGGATGTTGTGGACACATGCTGGGGTACTAGTTCACTTCTGCCAAATTAAAAATGATAATTCTCATGCGTGAAATAACTGCATGGACTAATGACCAAGTCTCTGCATAATTTGAACTGAAGACCCAGCAGGTGGCAAACAATTAAACACACAACATAATTTAATATACTCACAAGTCTTTTCTTCCTTTCTTTTCTTTTTCTTTTTCTTTTTCTTTTTCTTTTTTTTCCTTTTTCTTTTTCTTTTTCTTTTTCTTTTTCTTTTTCTTTTTCTTTTTTTTTTCTTCTCTTTTTCTTTTTCTTCTTCTTTTTCTTCTTCTTCTTCTTATTCTAATAAAAAAAAGAGAGGAGGGAAATAAGGGAAGCAAGCTTCTTTCCCTTCAAATTCCTAAACTCCTAAACTAAAGTCAGAGGAAAAAATAAAGAAGGAAGAAAAAAAAAGTGTCACTGGAAAGTCACTTATTAACAGGTCTCCAAAATTCTTGTAATTTTAAATTCAGAATTCTAAATACTGAGTCCTTTTTCTCCTTAGGAAAGTTCAGACATGATCCTACTCCCACTGAAACAATAACAAATCTCAAAGGTTTATTTCACATCACAAAAATAAACCTTGAGAAACACTCTGGCATTTCCTAAAACTTGGAAATAGTCCTGAACCATGTTGAGAACTAAATTTGCAGTAAGCAGGTTAGAGCTTAAATGAAAACAAAAGCAAAAACAAATAAACAAAAACAAAAACAAAACAAAACCAACAAAACAAATCAAAAACCATCATTATCCAATTATTCTTTATTTTTATAACGGATCACTTAATTACATGACTTACATATAAATACTGAGCTTCTGCCTCTCTCAGATAATCATATGCAAATATTTTCTTGAAAAATAAGTGTTTGTGTAATGTGTCAAGTTTTTAGATGCTTCTTTCTTGTACCTACAGACACATAAAAATCCAATAACTGAATCATAACTTCAAATATAAACCCAGTTAGCTCAGAAACATTCAGAATCTGAATTTCACATTACCTAATATAAACTTAGGTTTCATTGTGAAATTTGGTGATATTTTTTGAGTTTGGTGTCTGGCTTCTGTCTGGGAATATTGCAACATATACTAAAACAGAAATAGATAATAATTTATATAGAACAGTCACTTTAGGTACATATTAGGATCTGGGTAGCTCTTAGCACAAAGAAGCAGGGTGGCCACTGGCTTCTGGGACAGGCCATCTGTAAAGCAGAAAGGATTGATGTCATTTTGACTCTTATAAAACTCAGTGTAGATTTATGTGACTCCTGAATTTTTAAATTAGATAATATTGAAGCTTTTGACCATTGGAATAAATTACAGAAATTATTTTTCAAATCAATCAAACAGAACAAAAGCTGTCTCAGAATCAGCAAAAGATTCAGATATAGAAGCTAGTAGAACACAAATGACTTCATAGTGAAATGACTTTGGTTAGATTTTAAAAGCAATACCTACTATTGTTGCTAATATATTGCTATATATTATGAATAATAATAAAAAAATATACTTTTAAGTATAATGCTAACAGTGAGAGTGTAATCAAATAGACTTAGTAGAAAATTTTCTACTTTGTTCTTGAGATCCCCTAAAACTACAGTTTTTTGGCAATTATCTGAGAAATGGTGTTTTTCAGGAGTAAGCAAAAGAAACTCAGGTAATATAGCAGTTGCTATATTTCCTCATATTTAGCTAACGCTAAGAAGCAATTTGCAGCTATAGCTGTCATTTTAAAAGGCCTCTTTTGCAAAACTTCATGCTGGGAAAACAAGTAGATAGGCAAACTGCAAAATAGCGGATGAGTAGCTCCAAAAAGAAGCATCTGATGATGAGAAAGCTCTGTCCTTTCAAGTCACAGTGTGAGGGGAAAATCCAAACAGAAAGTTTCAGAAAGGCTTTTGTTTGTAGCAAAATAGAATTAGAAAGAACATGGTCGTGTTGTACTAGAATTTGGTTACTTGAAACCTATTGCTTGTATTTTGTGGGGGTTTTGCTATTGTGCTATTGTACTTTTGTTTGATAAGTTTTAAAGCTTCTGTAACAGCTTTAGTAAATAATCCCAATCTTTAAGGTACCAAAATGTTTACAAATAATATTCAGCCCCCCCCCCCTTTTCTTTAGTATGTAGTTCAGCACCATACATTGTGTGGGAAGAAAAACCACAAATATTTCATTTGCTGACATTATCTTTTTTCTTTAAAGTCCAGAATTACATTAATATCACTGAAGACTTAGCTTAGTACTGGCAGACCTCCAGCTTTACTACCTCTTCTGCTTTTAATTTAGTGCCAATTCATACTGAAAAATACATTTGGAAGCATCCCTTTCTTCTTCCAAGAGAAGATACTTCTTCATATTGCTGCATCCTTTCTTTTTTTTTTTTTTTTTCCAGTTGAAAGGCATTGCCCATGAAGAAACACCCACAAGGGAGTATGTTATTTTCTGCACCACCATCAGCTTCAGTTTATCTCCTGTAGTGACTCACTCTTTCAGTTTTCTCAGAGCTCAAAGTGATTTCCTCCATGAAGCCTGAGTTTTGCTACTGGCAAAGAAAAGAAAGAAGAATGAAGGAACAGGAAAAAAAAACTAGCAGGGCAACATTGCTTGTTTTTGCTTTCTGTGAAACTTTTGCATAGAGGAAGTATAGTTATGATTTACTTGTAGTATGCACTTGGGGTTTTACACGGATGTAATAATCCTCCCAGAGAGGTTTAATGAAGGGATTGTGCAATATGATCCGAAATCTACACCTATCTAAACTCATTAGCATGGATTTTCTTAATTTTTTATTACATTTTGCAATTATTTTTAATAAGATCCTTAACATGAAGCCCACAGGAAAATTAAGCTGCACTCTACAAGACATTTCCTGTTAAGTTAGTGTTGTAGATGTTCAACAGAAGTGTTCAGCAGCTTACATTTTCACATAAATGTAAGAATGAGAGCCTGAGGCTATCTGAATATAGGCTTTTCAAACTTCAAAGGAGCAGTGAATGATTCTTGCCCTGCTTTTGCCATCCAGAATTGGCCTAAGCTTGGGGAGCAATTAAAATTAAATAGCCGCTGAACTGCAGAAAGTGAAGATCGGCAGCTCTGGGCATGAGCAGACTTTTATGAAGTCCCCTGACTAATTCATATCTTCGTGTTGGTAAAGCAAGGAATGAAGTCAGAATGAGAATCATTTATGTAGAAAGAGAGCAAAAGGCAGCAGTGTTAACCTTGAATATAGTGAGGCAGATCTTTGTCTGAAATCAACTGTTTTTCAGGTTCTTATTTCCTCACAAGTTCTTGTTTCCTCTTTTCCCTCTGTAAAAACCTTCAGCTACTAGAGATCTGAGCATCTCCTCCTCTGCACTGTTCTGTTCTCTTGTAAATAGCCATTAGGGCAGTTAAAGGTACCAGAGCTGTATGTGCTGAGAGGGGAAATTTTATTTCAAAAAATGGGATGTTATTTTTTTTTTGAAAGAAAGGTTTAGTTATCTTGTTTCATGAAAGTCAGAAATTGTTTGGGATGGGCATAATTAAAAACAATAATAATATTTAAGAATATAAACAGGAGGACTGAATTAAGATATATAAAAATGTATTTCCTGACAGTTTTGAATTCTCGGTTTAAGGGATACATGGATATGTTATAATCTTGTAAAACAGTAACAGATTATTTTGCTACCACTGCTTCATGCATCTTTTGTTCAGAAAACAAAACAAAACAGAAACACAAACAAAACCAACCAACCAAACAAAAAACCCACAGAATTTTCTGTGCGGGTTCAGAACAAATGCAACAAAATTATGTATATATAAAGCAGCAATCTGATAAGCACAGATGAACTCCAGTGCATTTAATTACCTTTGAAAGAAAGTGTATAGTAATACTATGTATGTCATTGCAACGAAATTATGTATATATAAAGCGAACGAAATAAATAAAGCAAATGAAATTATGTATATATATAAAATACTATGTATGTCATTGCAACTTGTATGTTTTGTAATTAGTTTGTATAATTTTCAAAACCATATTTTGAGTGTTCAGTTTAGGGATTATTTTGTGAGGGGAAATGGAAAATGGAAGTATCATTGAAAATTTAAGGGAGAATTGCCTGTGTAAAAAGAGGCAGTTTTGAAATATACTCTTGTTAAATACGAAGAAATATGTATTCTGCTAGGATTACAGATTTCTGGTCACTTAGTTCCTTATGGGGCCAGGAAAATATGACATGTATCTGTTGTGTTAATGACAGAGCTCCAAACAGAGACAATGACTCCACTGTAGAAATGTATATTGCATGATAACCCATGTTTCCCCGCTAGGTATTCTATTCATAATTGCCCAATTAACACATACCAACCTTAGATAGCTGGTGTTTAATAATCACTAAAAGGTCATTTTCCATTTCAATCCATGCTAAATATTCTTATGTAAATTACCATTTTGCTGAGCGCAGACCCCTAATATTGGGTAATATATTCGTAAAAATCTTTGTAAAAGTTTTTAATTTGTATTTGTTTATCAAATATTTGCAGTATAGATTTGCATGTATAGATTCCCCTTTGCTTTGCAAAAGCTGCTCTGTATTTCAAATGTATTTAGCTTTACTGTTGCTTTGCCCCTCTTTTTCCTGAGCACATAGACTAACACCTGTAGCTGAGTTGCCCTGCAATGCAGTACTGCTATTGCTAGTAACAGGTCATTAGCTCTGTACTCAGTTTACAGAACCTCGGGACTGAGGATTCTAAAGCTTGCTCTGTCTAAAATTTCTTGACCTGCCTGTAGCTTTGTTTCACTTGGCTTAGCTCTAGCAGCCTTTTTTTTTTTTTTT
>VXAA01006763.1:0-21179 GCA_013399115.1 Anseranas semipalmata | reverse complement strand
TTTTTTTTTTTTCAAATTGCCCAGGTGTCTAGGGTAAATTGGTTTTACCTTTGCTCATGTTTGTATGCTACAACTATAGATTTACAACTCTAACACAATGACACAATGCAGAAAAAATACAGATCTGGTATGATAGCAGAGTCCTTGAGAGGTGGAGACAACAGGATGTGGATGGGTTCAGGCCTGGGACGATAAGGGATAGGGAACAGGCCTGGCAATGGAGACCACGCAGCTAGCAACAACTCACAAACGGTCAGTTAAGAAAATGCAGGTCAGGTTTTAGAGGCAGCAACGAACAACAACAACAAAAATACTATCTACAAATTGTGAAAGGTACCATATATAGTAAAAATTGATATAATGTGGAGTTGCAGAGCAATGTGGAAAGAAAAAAGTGTAAAATTATTTTAGCAAACTAGATCAAGGAATAGGAAACCATCAATGTGAACGTCATATTCTTCCTAGCAGAGGACATCAGATGCTGATGAATCATAACACCAGAATAAAGCCACCAACCTTCAGACCCAGAAGAGCAGGAGAGGCATGAGCATAACAAAGGGAGTAGAAACAAAGAAGTACATGTATAATAATTTCAGTTATTATGCTATTACTGAAACTTTTTCTACATCCACATTTTCTTTCTCTCTCTGTCATAATTAGATCTGCATTATTAATGATTTTTTGATTAGACTGTTAAGACTTTGATTATACTAACAATATATTTTTGGCTTTATGTATGAGGGTGTTGCCTCTTCGCTCATAAACAAGATTTTGAGCATTACATACTGCACATTCATGCTTCCAAAAATGTAGTCTATCTTTCTTGTTATCCAAAAGACAATGGTATCCCTCAATGTGAGAAACATTTGTTAGCCAATAAGGCAGGCTCAGGCAAGGATCTCAGTGAAGTAACATTTTATTTGCAATTGCAATGTCGGGCATCTCACAAACAGGAGAGCGCTTGTGGACGCAACTTTCACACCTGTTATGCCCTGGTTCCCGACGCTTACTCTCTCCCCTGGTTCCNCATTCATTGTGCAATCCCAGGAAGCAGCATGCCTGGTACTTCCTGTGCTTATGTTACCAATTCCGGTGCAAAACCAACATTTTTGTTCCCGCGTCAAGAGAGGCTGGAGAATGGTACTTTGCTGCTGTTGCCATCTGCCCTTGAGCATTCTTTCTGGAGGTATAAATATGTTTAATTCTGCTTGCTTGTCAGCTATGTCAGATTTTTCTTGTTAGGTTGTATATTTCTGTGACTCTTTTTTCATCATTTTCTCTTGATTATACTGCTTATGGAAACATTTTCATGTATTGTGGTTTCTGTTTGACAGCAATCTTAATATGTGTATGTTCTTGAACTGGCAATGAGCATATTTTTTAATATTTTGCTGTATATTTGGTATAGATTTCTTATTTATTTATTTATTTGTTTGTTTATTTGTCTTTAGAGGATGAGAACAGAGATTCTGTGACCATACTCAAAGGTAATTTAGGCAAAGCTAAGTCACAGATACCCCCAAGGGGATGATATATGTACCATCAGAAGGACTTTTCTTCTGGTCCCTCTTAATTTTCTCCTAAAATTGCATAAGCTGTACCAACAAAATCATGACTTTCTTGATGTATCTGCATTTACTTTTGGAGGTTTTTTCTGTCTTAATTATGTCAGCCAGAGATATATCTGTATTTTGTCTTTTGTATTAGTGCACGTAGCCAAAGTTTGCAGTATAGATCTTGTGTACAACGCATTCATGCACAGTACAGAAACTTACATCTATTTCAAACGACCTGCAGTTTGGCACCATCACCAAAGTACCTCCTCCATTCACCTAAGTTATACTTTGATGACATTTGAAAGTAGGAATTCAAACTGGACATCCTAAAATGAATGTACACTAACAGATTTAGAAACAATGTGCCATAAACAAAACGTTATACTGAAAGCTATTATGTCAACACTGGAACTTTCTCTTACACCAAAATACTTGTCTTACTGAGGCAATATGTCAACTGTTTACAAAACCACTTAGCAATCACTAACAAGGCCTAAACTGTAAAAACTACAATTTACTTTGTACTTCTAATTTGTACAAGATCTGGAAAATTGATTTTTCTTGGTTATCCGGTTTATTGCATCATATAATTCAAAATCTGACACAAATTTTTAAAGTTCATATGTGATTTTTTAAACTTATTTCTGCAACACTTTGCAGTCCCAGATTTAAATAGAATTTTCAGGAAGACTTGAACACAAAACAACCGGAAATCACAGCTTTCTTACAGAGGAAGTTGTTATAAGTCAGCTTGTGTTGCTATCACTTATTCATTCATCAATGATGATGTAAAATTGCAAAAATAAAAATTTTACAGTGAACTCTTAAATTAGCTGTATATTAAGAAGGAGTTTAATTTGGCTGCAGTATAACATAAGCCACTGCAAATATTATTCAACTAGTAGAAATATCTATCATAATTTTAACTACTTGGTTTAAGATAGGATAAAGGACTACCCAAGAAAGTGTATGTGTCTGTGTATAAAATAAATAATTACAGCTATTGATAAATACCTAAAACCAAGCAAGCATTATTAACCAAACTCATTTTAAATGATTAAGTAATTGTCACAGGACTATCAAAGGTTATTGTCTAAATTTAAATACAGAGAGGTAAATATCCATTTGATAAGAAGTATGTAAATATACTACATAGCAAATTTTAGTTTATGAAAAGCAAATACACAGAGTACAGAATTGCTAAATCATTATTCACAAAAATAGATGAATTCATAATGTAAAAACTCAGTCAAGGATGTGTACAAAAATGTCAGGAGACCATTTTCAGCTGTAGAAAAACTATTGTTTGTAGATGAAAGCTGTGGAAGGAATATGCAAAAAGGCTACATCTCTGCATAGACTCAAAGATCTTTTGAAATGATATCTTAAGTGACAGAAAAGCTAAATGTGGAATGCTGTGGCTTTCCAGCATCTATGCTGTAAAGTGGAAGATACAATGTGGTGCATTAAAACACAATGGTAATTTAAAAATCTTATCATATTAGGTGTTGGATGAAAAAATACAGAGTTAATGACATATAACTTTCACAGTACTATAGCTACATACTTGAAAATCTTGCCTGGTGTTTGAAAAATTAGTCTTTGCTATCCAGAAATACCAAAGTGTGCAAATGTTTAAAGGCTTTAAGATTTTTTCATTTGGTTTCTATTGGACTAAGAGCTCTCAACCTATTAAAATTTGTTTTTACCCAATTTATGTCTTGTATATATTTTGTATTTTACCAACATAGACTATGTAGTCACTTTTAATTAATTTAGTTAGATGAGAACAGGATCTGACAGAGATACTCTGAGCACAACTTAAATCTGCGGTGCATTAAATTAACTTTATTACATATCAGATAAACACAATCAATCAACATAAAGGAAAAATTAAAAATGATTGACGTCTGTCTTTCTTACCTATCTTAGTATTTTATAGCTGTCACCTTACTATTTGAGCATATTCTAATAAAATCACTAACATATAGCTGGAATGTATAGTGTGGAAACTCCATAGTTTTCTCTTTTGGGTAAGAATATTTTTTACTAATTTTATAAATACTAGTGGTAAAGATGATGTTAAAGATTTTATTGAGTGCAAGGAATAAAAATATTGTCTATTCTTTAGAGTCGGGTATGCTTTACTGATTAGAAAAAAAAAAAAAATGTTCTCCTTCACAAAATAAGTTCAGCCTACACAGTTGCTATAATGGCTTACAAATGTTGCATGCAGACACGCCTTACAGTACGTCAGGTATATTGCTTCTAATCTTTCCTCTGTATTTGCTACTATTATGATTTTTTAATTTAATTTAATTTAATTGTTTTTAATGCATAAGATCTTCCTGGAGAATCAAATTTCTCATCTCTGGTAGGCAAGGTGGCAAAAGGTATACCACCTTGAACATTTGTCCAAATATACAAGAAAAAGATATTTTGTAAAGTTCAGGTTTTGAAAGCAGATTAAGATTTTCACAGATTAGTTAACACACTTGTTTTTCTATAGACTTCAGACTCTCTACATAGATCATAGATATGATGCCTGTTTTCATCAAAGTGGTTGTTGCTATGCTGTTCTGAAAAATAAATCTCCATAGACTTCAAACAATGTTTTAAAAACCTGCAATTTCCCATTATTTCCTTTGTTCATTATTTTGTTTTGCCTCTAACTTTGTCTTGATGTGATATTGTTTTCTATGATAGTACAACAGATGCTTATAATTTGTTACATCATACTTTATGCAAGTGTATATAACTGCATCTTTATGCTACATATTCAATATATAAAAGCAAATATACTGAGAAGTAGAACGGGATACTCAGCCCAGCAAAATTCAGTTTGTTCATTTAATTGTAATAATATGTCATTTTTTCTCCCCTACCCATTAAAATTAGGATTAAATAAAAACTGATACAGGCTAAGTAGTTCCTACTAAATTTTCAAGCCACGTCTGTTCTCATGCAGTCCTCTCAAAGCAATTAGGTTTTTAAAAGCCTGGGAAGAATTTGCCAGGAACTTTCTGTTAATTAAGTAATTTATTTTCATAATCAGCATTTACAAAAGCAAAAATTAAAATCTGAATGTACGTTTTGCTTTTTTTTCTTTTTCAGTTTCTAAAAAATATATATATATGGTCTGTTTTGTTACACAATTTTGATGAAGTGTTTGAGGAAGAACAGACCATAACAGAAGACAGCTATGAATTAAAATAAGCAGTGAAAGAAGATTTCTGAAATATTAAATATGATTTTTTTTCATTTTTCATTTTTTTTCATTCTTTAACACTGACAAATATACCATTGTAATGCTTTCAGTTCAAATATGGAAAATCTTCAAACTAGATAAAAACCTAAGAATATATAATGAATAATCTAATGATTTACCCTAATATTCACCCTCAAATTTGTTAAAGGAAATGATCTTTTACATAAGCTAATGCACTAGATTGATATCAGTCTTCATATAAGAGAACAATCTTGTATGAAGTGCTGTGTTAAAACATTATAGTGATATATTGAATGCTGCCAGAACATGATATAGTATTTGTTTCTGTGAAGACTGTGTTAGAATGTCAAAGAAAAAAAATAGTAGAGCAAGTCTATGTTAACTTTGTATCTCTGGCTAGTAAATCCTGAAAACAGGACTCTAGTTGTGGCCTCATTAATATCCCTTAGAAGAAAATTTTATAGTTGATAGAAATTGAAAATATCAAGAAAAAATGTTCATACAAATACAGAATTTGATAGATAATTGTCTTCCCTAATGTTCATAATAAAAAAATTTATCTGAATTAGTGGGCAATTAATAATTCTAATATACATTTTGTCTAAAAAACAATAAAAACTAAATTATTCTATTTCTTAAATAATGTATTTAATAACTTGTTCTATAATGTTACCTTAATTGTCATTAGATTTTGTATCGCTAAGAGTCTCCTATTTATATCTCTGTCACCTGCCTTTCAACTGCAGCTCTGTAACCTTACACACAAGCTGCTGTGGCACTGTATTTTTCAGATTCTCTCTGCATTTTTTTTGTTCTTCTCATGGCCTTGCACCTGCAACCTCCGATACTGTTATTATTGAGGGTTCTCCTGGGAAGTGACTGGCACTGGCATAGGATCACCCTTTCTTTCTCAACTCTACCTGCCACTGGTTGCTGCTTTTGGTTTACATTAGGGGACCTAATAATCTGTGCATACAGAACTTAATAAGCCATTAGCATGTTAACACCTTCTCCTGATCAGAGTATGTTCTAGCCACCAATAACAGTACTGTAAGCAGGAACGGCCCATATGGAGTTTAAGCAGGTCCTCATGTTACATTTTTAGTTGCTGTGGGAAAAGTAGGAGTGGAGACCAACTGATGTGCTGGAGTGAACATTACGTCTATGTGCGTATCACTTAGTGCATGTGCATATCATATGAGCTACAACTGCTGCAAATTTTAATATAGAAACAGAATACTCTTAGAAGGACTGTATTTTAACAATCAAACCAGTTAATGCCTAGAAGTCTTGTGTCTTAAGGAAATGGATAATATACATAAGGGACTCCGTTATAATGCATTGTCTGCAGAACCTAAAGAAATTTTTTGGTTAGAGTATCTTTTGACTGTGCAAAATGATTCCATGCCCTGAATGCATTTCACGCTGAAAGAAATCAAGCAGAGAGTTCTGCTGGCATGAACATTTAATATTAGACACCAGACTGTCTAAAACAAGTATAGTTTTCTCAGTACAACTACGGGCACATACCCAGAATATTAAGAGTATAGAGCCAGGAGACACTGAAGTATGAATGCACACAGGTCAGTTTTTACTTACAAAAGTATACTTGAGTGAAAAATACACATATAACAAGATTCAGTTCTGAGGAGGGCATAAATGAAAATAAAACCCACAAAATACTATAGCCAAGAGACACTGACATGAGTTAAGGCTCAATTTCTAACTTTTTTTCTTCATTTATGGATATTGTCACTATAGGGTTTCAAGCTCTGTCACTTCCATTTCGCATTAAAATAATTGGCATTAAAACATTTGACCAGAAATTTAAAACCATAATTTGCAAATCATGCTTGCAACCTGTACTGTCTTAACCTTTTAAATATGTTATTTGATTTGCTGAGCTCCCTTTCTTATTCATCTGCATTTTAAAGTTTATGTCACATAACAGATAGCTATCTGAAAAATTATCAGTGTTTTCTGCACTCTCAGAACCAAATATAGGGAGAATTTAATTGTATGCTTTACTTTAATCAGGTACTTACCACCTTTAATTTTCTTCTTTCACAAAATGTTTACATGAAGGGCTAACATACTTTTATTACTGATGAGGTGCAGCAGTTCAGAGACAAAAGAACCAGTGACTGTCAACGGTAGATTTCTGTATTCTTGATTGCTTGATTGTTCTTCATGTGTGTGCAAGAGCAGCTGTGCCAATTGCATACAATTAATTTTTTCATATATTACAGGTTTTCCAACCCTAATAAATGAAGGAAAGGAATCATGCACGGCTTGTTTCTGTTATTGAATGTACAATTTCAATACTAATTCATGCATTCATTTTTGAAAAAAATAAATTTGCTACTTAAACCTGAGTAGTTAGCTAATAGTGGTTTCCATTAAGGTAAACAGAAATAGACTCTGATTCAAATGTATATGCTCTAAACTAGGGTGAGCAAAATATAGGAAGTGATTTCCTTTTTCACAGATCCAAAGTTTTCCATTTCAGAGAGATGGATTGTTCTCCAAATACATGAGTAAAAAAAAAAAAAGAACACTAAGGAAAACATGGGTCTGCTGATGGATGGGGTGGGTGCCCTTGTGATGAAGGATACAGAGCAGGCAGAGTTACTGGATGCCTTCTTTGTTTCAGTCTTTGCTGCTAAGGCCAGCCTTCATGAATCCCAGACCCTGGAGACAAGAGAGAAAGTCTGGAGAAAGAAGGACTTTCCCTTGGTTGAGGAGGATTGGGTTAGAGATCATTTAGGCAAACTTGATACCCACAAATTCATGGGCCCTGACGGGATGCACCCACGAGTGCTGAGGGAGCTGGTGGATGTTATTGCTAAGCCACTCTCCATCATCTTTGAAAGATCATGGAGAACAGGGGAGGTGCCTGAGGGCTGGAAGAAAGCCAGTGTCACTCCAGTCTTCAAAAAGGGCAAGAAGGAGGACCTAGGGAACTACGGGCCAGTCAGCCTCACCTCCATCCCTGGAAAGGTGGTGGAACAGCTCTTCCTGGAGGTCGTCTCCAAGTACATGGAGGAAAAGAAGGTGATCAGGAGTAGTCAGCATGGATTCACCAGGGGGAAATCATACTTAACCAATATGATAGCCTTCTGTGATGGAATGACTGGCTCGGTAGATGAGGGGAGAGCAGTGGATGTTGTCTACCTTGACTTCAGCAAGGCTTTTCACATTGTCTCCCACAATATCCTCATAGGTAAGCTCAGGAAGTGTGGGCTGGATGGAAGTGTGCACACTGAGGTAGATTGAGAACTGGCTGGATGGCAGAGCTCAGAGGGTTGATCAGATCAGTGGCAGTCTGGATGGAGGCCTGTAGCTGGCGGTGTCCCCCAGGGGTCAGTTCTGAGTCCAGTCTTGTTCAATTTATTCATCAACATCCTGGATGAAGGGACAGAGTGTGTACCCTCAGCAAGTTTGCAGATAACACAAAACTGGGAGGAGTGGCTGATACACCAGAGGGCTGTGCTGCCACTCAGAGGGACTTGGGCAGTTGGGCAGTGAGGAACCTCATGAAGTTCAACAAAGCAAGTGCAGGGTCCTGCACCTCGGGAGGAATAACCCCATGCACCAGTATAGGTTGGGGGTTGACCAGGTGGAAAGCAGCTCTGTGGAGAAGGACCTGGGAGTCCTAGTGGACAAGTTAACCATGAGCCAGCAATGTGCCCGTGCGGCCAAGAAGGCTAATTGTATCCTGGGGTGCATTAGCAAGAGCGTTGCCAGCAGATCAAGTGAGGTGATCCTCCCCCTCTAATCAGCCCTGGTGAGACCACACCTGGAGTACTGTGTCCAGTTCTGGGCTCCCTGGTACAAGAGAGACATGGAGCTCCTGGAGAGAGTCCCATGAAGGGCCACCAAGATGATCAAGGGACTGGAGCACCTCTCCTTTGAGAAAAGGCTGAGAGAGTTGGGACTGTTCAGCCTGGAGAAGAGGAGGCTCAGAGGGGGAATCTTATCAATATGTTTATAAATACCTGAAGGCAAGGTGCAAAGAAGACTGAGACAGGCTCTTTTCAGTGGTGTCCAGTGCCAGGACAAGGTACAATGGGTACAACCTGGAACACAAGAAGTTCCGACTAAACGTCAGGAAGCACTTTACTGTGTGGGTGACAGAGCACTGGCACAGGTTGCCCAGAGAAGTTGTGCATTCTCCCTCCTTGGAGATCTTCAAAAGCTGCCTGGGCATGGTCCTGGGCTACCTGCTCTGGGTGTCCCTGCTTGAGCAGGGGGGAGTTGGAACTGATGATATCCAGAAGTCCCTTCCAACTTCAGCTGTTTTGTGATTCTGTGAAGTCTCACCACCACCTCTCAGTTTTGTCTTTTATTAATTTTCCATTGCAGTACAGAATGGGGGATGGGGAGAAGACATTTCAGACTTTGGAAGCCAGGGAAAGAAAAAGTGCAGTTACAAATGACAGAATAGGTCAGGAACATAAACAACATAAACAATAAACAGATCTTTCAGACACTCACATGGAAGTCTTTCCTTTATCCTGTTCAGTAAGGGTACCCATGACTCTAGGGCACTCTACAGTTCATCCTATTTCTCTTGTTTTGGCAAGAAATTCTATGCTGAATGTGAAGAAGCTTTTTAATAAAGTTTTGTTAAAAGGATGCTCTGCCACAAGAAGCATCTGCCTCAGTAGATTTCTGGGGTGGAGAAGAGAAGGGACAAAGGTTAATAAAAAATTCCAACTAGCTTTATTTACATTCTTGGTTTCTTCCTAGGACTGACTTTTATGCTCTTTACTCACTTTACAATTTTATTCACATCTTTTCATACTGAGTAAATAATGTCTACATTTGCAACTAGTATCCCAGGAAACCTACTTGGCTACTTGGCTGTGCTTCTGCTCAGGCTGCCTATGCCTTCATGCCTTGGGTGATGGCTTCCGTAAAGGTATGTCATAAGCAGCTGCCACTTCCAGCAGCTGGAGACCTGAGGGTCTCCAACGCAGGCTGATGGAGGTGGGCATTGCTTCCCCTTTGCAAGTCCAAACAGTAGTGAAGCTGAGCACATGTTCCAGAAACATACACACACACACACACTGACAGGTCCAGTCACACAGACAAGGCACTGCATTCAATAGCACACATACACAGGACTCACATAATACATGTGCACAGACAGCTCCTCTTCATCTGGAAGGGAAAGCAGGTCACAAGTACAAGTACACACACTGCACTCCTCTCCATGTTCACAAGCACATGCATATTTGTGGGACACCTGAGTACCAGCATGACCTCTCTGTCAGTCCAACACCCTTGTACAGATCCCGGACCCATCTTACTCTGAATTTTGGGTTTTATAATTATGGAAGAGTCTTTGAGATGAGAGGTCTGCTGGGGCCTGACGGGTTCCACCTGTCTCAGTGGGGGAAACATTTCTTGGCCCATAACCTGGTAAGACTAATTGAGAGGGCTTTGAACTAGGATTCATCAGGGAGGGAGATACCATTTAGAATGCTGAGGTTATGCTACGGGATAGTGTGGTACTGCCTGATGGTGGCAAGGCTAATGGGAGCATCTATGCTGTTCTAGGGAGTGCTGCGGGTTCAAGAACACATCTGAAATGCTTATATAGCAACACATGCAGTATGAGGAACAAATGGGATGAACTGGAAGCTTTGGTCCTATCCCAGACCTATGATATCACTGGTATTAGTGAGACTTTGTGGGATGAGTCCCATGACTGGAGTGCTGGGATGAAGGGCTATCGGCTGTTCAGGAGGGATAGGCAGGGTAGGCAAGGCGGAGGTGATGCAATGTGTTTAAGGGAGAGAATAGACTGTACTGCCCTTGCCATTAGGGATGACACAATGGAGAACCTCTGGGTGAGGATTAAGGGGTCGCTACTCCAGTTTGATGCTCACTAGCAAACATGCAGCACTCAGACTCATCTCACAGGCACCTCGCACACATGTGCTCCCTGAGACTAGCCCAGGCCCTCTCCCTGCCTGATACTCCTGCCCAGACCTAAGGTGTCCTACTTGTCACCTGGTCCATCTTGACATTTGCCCAGTGAATGACACACGCACACCAGATTTTGCATGAGATACAGACACTTGCACCCCAGCAGCCGATACCAGGCACCCAGCCTGTGACCCACAGCCCCCCTCCAGCCACTGGAGTGGAGCCCCTCAATCACCTCAATCATTCCAGTGCACCGCAGCAGCTGGTTTTGGGGACACATACTGCTTCTGTACCAGTGGCTAGGGCCCCTAGTGGTTCCAGTAGCTGGCACCACAGGCCAGGGGCACATTCACCCTGAGTCTGACTGAAGTAGCTGGCATCAAACCCACTAACACCAGTCCCCTGTCCCCCCCAGCTGATACTTGCAGCTGCTTTCTTGCCGTGAGTCCTTGTTGCACTCAGATACACACGTGGGATAGAAAGTGAGATTACAAGAGAGCTAAGAAGATAGGACAAACTGAGATGCAGAGAAGATAGGACAGACATATCAGGCACAAGGCTCAGCTGTGCATGCTGTCTAGCCCCATTTTAGATGTAACTGACCCTTTTTAAACTCCTTTCTGTCTTTCTATTCCTCCTCTTTTCCTCCCTGACTCCTCCTGAACATTCATGAACATTCCTGAACATCTTGTGCATGGGGCCCTGGGGCCCCCAGCACAAGAAGGATGTGGAGCTCTTGGAACGGGTCCAGAGGAGGGCCACAAAGATGATCAGAGGGCTGGAACACCTCTCCTATGAAGAAAGGTTGAGGGAACTGGGCTTGTTTAGCTTGGAGAAGAGAAGGCTCCGGGGAGGCCTCATTGCGGCCTTCCAGTACCTGAAGGGAGCGTATAAACAGGAGGGGGAACGGCTGTTTACACACGTTGATAGTGATAGGACAAGGGGAAATGGTTTCAAACTAAGACAGGGGAGATTTAGGTTGGATATTAGGAGGAAGTTTTTCACTCAGAGGGTGGTGAGGCACTGGAACAGGTTGCCCAGAGAGGTTGTGGATGCCCCATCCCTGGAGGCATTCAAGGCCAGGCTGGATGTGGCGCTGGGCAGCCTGCTCTAGTAGTTGGCAACCCTGCCCAGAGCAGGGGGGTTGAAACTAGGTGATCTTTAAGGTCCTTTTCAACCCAGGCCATTCTATGATTCTATGATTCTATGATTCTATGATTCCCCAATAAGTTGCATAGCTCCAAGACCCTCCCCCCCAGTATCCAAGAACCTCAGATTTACATTGTTGTCACTTGCTAAACCCCAGGTTGCCCCCCCTTGAATTGATTCCTGCAGTTTCTTGATAGCCCAGCAATTAGTGTGATTAACAAGGTTGGTTTCTTATCATTGTCTCTGTTACTGCTTGTCTGTGAGGTTTGTTTTTCTTGTTTATTGCCTCCCCCTTTTCCACATCCCACTTTGACAAGGTCCTCAGTGAGATAATCTTACTGAAATAAACATTCCCACAGCCCACATATGCTTACTGAGTACATTGTTTCAACTGTCACCAAATGAAATGACATTTAATTGCTTCCTTATTCAGCCTGAATTAAAGATATCTAGTCTCTGAAATTCATAGTTATCCACAGGTCCAAGATATGATTCCAAGCAACCAACAAATCAGCAGTTGCAGACTAACCTGCAAGGTTTGTAATGGAAGCAAATAGATGGAAATTTGCTATTTTCTGAAGCATCTGCTATCTGTGTAAATATACACTGTCTTTATTTATTTAATTATTATTGTACTGAATTGGTATTGTATTTTTCTTTTTACTAGGGAGATACAAGCACCCAGTCAGCGGTCCAGAAAGCAGAACTGTGCTGTACCACACCTAAAAAGCTAAGTGCAAAACCATATTTGCGGGGTTTATTGAAGTACAATCTTCTTATACAGAAAGAAAAATGTATTTTGACAGCTAAATACAGGTGAATAAACTTCTTGTGTAAAGGTCAATTTTAAAAATATAAAGATTTATCTAAAAATGTAAAATAGTGTTCATCTTAAATAAATAGACCTACCCAACTCAAAAATTAAGTAATAATATCTTTTGATATTCTTTATTCATGATATTTTAGCTATCAAGTTAAGAGAGTTAATATATATAGCTGAGAGAAGGACCTTCAAGAAGAAAAAGAAATTAAATCATATCATCGCACTCCATTGGGTCTCTGTGCAAATTTTCAGGTCCATAGGAAATTACAGCTAACTTGGAGAAGATCAGCATAATAAAATTATCAAGTCAAATTGCATGTAACATACAGTCACTACTAATTTTATCTTACTTATTTTCTTATAGAATATGTTTAGCCTTAAGTGTGCACAACATTTAGAGGAAGAGAGGAAAGAACCAAAATTACTCTAACAGCAGTAACTACTGGGTCCCAATGGATTACATTCATAATGATACTGGACACGAGTAAAAGTAGAATTATTGAAGTGTTGCAGTTTTATTTCCAGATATGCAGTGAAACTGCAGATAGCAAAATAACTGTAAGTAACTTTTTATGAAGGATCAAAATAAAACTTGATATAAACAGTAATATTCCCACTCAGTGCAAATGGGCAGATCAGAATTAATCCTGAAAGCAAACATTTTATATGGATACAGCCCTCTCTAAGTATCCAGTCTAAGTCTCTTAAGCACTAAGACTGTTTCCTTTTGCCAGACTAATCCCTGATTGAATAGCTAACCACATACATGACCAGTTTGATTGTGGCAATACAGTGATTTCATCTGTTTTAATTTTTTACAAAAGTTACCATAAAAGAACAAAGTGTATTCAAGTGCAAAAAGGTAAGATTTTTTAAGACATATTTTTAATATTGTTAAGAGAAAGTTTTCAAAATCCACAGCAATGACATCAGGTTTAGCCATTATTGATGAACTATAGTGATAACAATTATTTCTCCATATTTTTATTGTTGATTTAATATTAGTCTCTGTGTGAAACTCAAAATATATTTTTTCTCAATCAAAGATGTTATATTATAGACAGAATAGCGTACTAGACAACATGCATTTATAATCACCATTTATCAGCAGTGCTCAACAGATTAAACTGCTGTGGTAATCCTTATGTCTACTCCACTTAAATATGTTGGGTCAGGGATACAAACTGATTTAAACCTTGAAGTATACCTTGATTTTTCTTAGAGAGTCCACAGCTTCCAAAGGAAGATTTTGCTCTCTCAGCGTAACAATGAAATGCCACAAATAGAGAGACTATTTAAGACTTTGTTTTTTTAGTGCGATAGCGTGGGAACAAGTTATGACAGCTAGGATAACTGTGTGGCATAGGAAGAATAGCTTGACCAATGCAAATCAATCTGTTTGTGGCTGTGTTGATTTAACTTGTTAATATCAAGCCTTTCCTACTCAGTGCTTTGATGTTAAGGTCTTAATTGTTTAAACAAACTTTCAGTTCTCTTGCATATAACGTGCAAAGCTTGCCTAAAAAAGTATATGTGGAAACAAAGCACTTATAACCTTCTGTTCCTTTCCAGATATCAATGTCCTGCTGAGTATGCTACCTTTAAGTAAGCACTAACTTTTGCAGCTGCCATGGAATTTAGACTACAGAAGGAAAGCCTGGCAGATGGTAGGATTTAAAATGAGAAAAATTACTTCACACTAACATTATTTATCAAAAACAGTACAAAGAAGAAAGTATCCAGGATTTTTGATTACTGTTTCCAGTTTAACATATGTAAAGTCACTTTAAACAACTATTGGTTTTATTTTTAAAGCGCACGATATTTAGGTCTCTGTTGTCTTGGAAAACTCCATTTGGGTTATTGAAGGTTTGCCCACAATTGCTAAAATCATCTTTAAAAAAGATGAATTACTATTTTATAGAGATTTTGATAATTTTTGTATGTCATTAGGAAGACCTTTTGGTAAATTAAGTGAGAAGAATACTTTTACTGGCTTTTCATGTTATTTGAGCATTTTTATTTCACTTAATGTAAGTAATTTCACTTCTTTTTAGTTGGTTTCCCTTTCAGCTTCTAGTTTACCACAATAATGCTGCAAAAATTAGGTGCAAATGTTGCAAGGGGATCTTCCAATTTAAAAGATTTAATTATCAGGCGCACATTGATCTTAGATGTCATAAAAATAATTCAATAGCAAATCAAATATTAACAAACTCAGTTTGTCCATATAGGGCTATTTCTGGTTCTTCCAGCTGTGTGGAGACATTAGTTTTTTGAACTTCTTTCAGAATGGTTTAGTGTTGGAACATTCTAGATGGAAAAATTAAAACATCTTGAGAACAATGAAATAAGTACTTCTATGTTTTGAGAAGATGCTTGTTAAATAAGTTTGAGAAATCCAACAACAACAAAATTAGGAAATGGAGAGCATACATCTGTGGAGGAGTTCTGAAAGCTGTTCAATAGTTTCTAAATGTTCTTCAGGTTTTCTTTCCAGGCAAATATCTACCCTGGAAGAAAACCTCGCTTATACATGATAGTGTTTGCTTTTGACAGAAAAATATCTTCAAAATTGCAGATAATTGTTAGGTCAACACGACAAGAAAATTTATCCTTTCTTTCCTTGAATCTCACGATAAAGGATAAGCAAACTGAATAGCATGAAAATCTGGCACAAAACCAAACTGCATATGAAAAAAGAAATTTTAATGGTTTTGCCTACCATCTTCCTAAATTTTTGGATCCCTCTGCCATCAGTGGCCCCTCTGGCCTGACAGCATGTGGAGGCCCTGAAGATGTGTCAGGTCCTGGCTGGTGACTCCACAAGATGGCTCCACCTCAAACTCAGCCTTCCACACATGGGGCTCCCCATCACCAACCCAGCAACTATTGTTGGCAGTATGAATCACCTTCTATATTTGATTGCTAGCGTAAGACTTCAGAAATCTTGTAGTCCCACAGCATTTTGACTTTCTTCATAACTAAGGCCAGTTAGAAGTTGTCACTATTGTCACCAGGATTTCTATCAAGCTCATCTCCAGCACCAAATGTATTACAAACAGTGTTGCTGGTGTTTATTGCTACTTTGCTTTACAGCTCATACTGGCTTAATCTGTTCATAGCTGGGCAGAAGTATTCATGGTTTTATTTGTCCAGGCAGTGCTTTGGGTTTGGGTTTAGACCACTAAAGGTAGTAGTTTTATCTAGTGGAGAAAAACATGAAGAAATTAAACATGGAAATTTACATCAGACAAATACAGAAGAAATAACGATGGAGACATCAAAATGAAAGTATTGGGCTAATTCCTGAGGTAACTAGGAGGACTGTAATGTCTTGTGAAATATAGGTCAGGCTGCATGATTTAACGGTTCTCACCGGTCTTGAACTTTGATGAATTGAAACCATTTCAAGGTCAGTGTTTTAACCATCTGCACATATTTTTTCATATTAGCTAAACTATTCAAATGGTGAAATACTTATTGGCTGTGACCCCAATGCTTTTTTTTTTTTTTTTCATCTGGAGTTTCATGAAACTGTTTCACTGCACATGGACTCCTTACTTAGCTAATTCAATTTTGAAAGACCCAGGAAGAAAGTGTGGGTGTGCTTTTACTGTTGTGTTCAAAACACAAATATTTTTGATCTTAGCTGAAGTGCTCTTCGTTATATAGTATTACTCAAAATGCACAGTGGTGAAGAAATGGATGGGATTCTTCTTTTCCCCTTCAAGAGTCAATAGCTTATACAATTACAACATTCACACACAGTTTGAAATGGTCATGTCTTACTGAAGTTTAATGTATCAGAACTCTTTGCTATTAGGAAGAGAAGTCAATGAAGTTTTTTTATTCTATTCAAATAAAGTATTTCTTAAAAGGGAAAAAATGTGAATGAGGGAGTAAGAATCCTGATTTCTCTCTCATGACAGGCCATAGCAAAACAGCTTTGCCTCACTTTCACTGGTCTACCATTCTCCCTCTGACCTCCATACTATTAAAGTCTCTTTTTACTTAACCAAGCAAGAATACCAAACAAAACCAAAAACAACACAACAACAATAACAACAACAACAAACATTTAAAGTAGATCTAAATTGACTAATATGACTGAGCCATAAAAAGAAGTACTTGGAAACTTGAGAAATATTTGCTGTTATAAAACAGGAGTTTCCAAAGGTCAAAGACTCCATTGGATTAAAATCGTATGTAACTAAAATAGTTATGATCTTACAATAGCTCTTTTTAATTTTTAATTTCATCCTGCTTGCCTATTCTAACTATAGTACCTTTGGGAATACAATTAGGAGAAAGCTGTTTACTTTATTCCCCCTCCTTTAGCTGTCTGACAGCTCCTTCAACACATCCCTCACCACAACAGCTGTTCACTAGCATTTTTAACTTCACTACTGGCTTTGGTGATTTTTGGAAAGGGAAGTTAAAAAAAAGTTTTTAACCTGATGGACTTCTTTCTATCTTTTCTTTTAATGTTCCACCCATACATGACAATGCCATCCTCCCCTGCTGTTGCTAAAGAGATAATGGTATCTAGCTATGCTAACTACAAAGTTACCAACTGAAGGATGGCTGCTCCCTTTTTGACTTCCTTTGAATTTTTGCATGACCTTGAGTAACTTTTATATCTTTCCTGTGACTCTGATTTATTTAAAATATATATTTTTAAGCTAGGGCAAAAATGAAGAATATATGTGTGTATGTATATACACATTTGTATGTGTGGGTGTATACAGATGTACGCACATACGCACATGCATACACACATATACAAATATATAATATTCATTATTAAATTAAAGAAACTATTATATGGTCAATATAGTGTGTGTGGTCAACCCACACACCTCTTCTTTGCAGACTCTCAGAAGGTCTGCCTGACCCTGTTTGGCTATTCCAAATTAATGTTCTATTCCTCAGTAGTTTTGCTGCTACATTGCAATTAATTACTCCCCAAATAATTTCCCAATCTAAATGCAATGTACAATGTATAAACAATGTAAAAAGAAGAAGAAAAAAGTGTCATTCAGTTCTACACTGTAACACTGGTAAGAGTGTTGTCAGTTTAACAAAGTGAGCAGTTATGAGTTGAGATTACCTGTGAGATCAATAATGTAAGAGATTGTTCTTTGCCCAAATATTAGTCTGGAAAGTTTTTCTTTCAGTAACAGTAAAAACAACAACAACAACAATAACTAGAGAACCTAAATTACACTAACCTGTTCTAAATTTACCCTATTTTAAAGCAAGGAAGAATCAGCGTGACCTTTTAGATTGTCTTCTGAGAGTACAAATTAGATAGTTTAAGTTGTTTTTTCCAACCATTTTCTGCAGAAGAGGATGAATTATTTAATTTTAATTGTATTTTCTTCAAGAGAAATAAAGGTTTTGCTAACTTCCTCTATAATGAGGGCTGTTTCTTACAAAATGTCTAAGTAATATCTTAATGGCTTATTGGAAAAAAGTTATAAGCATTTGATCTGTCAATTCTAATTTACCTGTAGCTCTCTTTCTAAAAGAGTAAATATTAACTCCTACAGGGTAACCTCATCAGTTGCTATAAATTAACAGTGAGAAACTGGAAGTTAAATATGCCATTTTCAGGTGTGACTGTAAGCATATAATTATATATTTATGTCAGAGAACAAAATTTGCAGATCTGTGCTCATATCATTACACCCCAGGAATTAAACAAATGAAGACTAAACTAAACTTCAGTTTTGTCCTAGGGAAACAGCTATCTTGGAGTATCAAAGATCATAGTCCATTTACAAAGAAAGTGTACTAATGATATAACTGAAATATTAACCTTACTGGATGCTCCAGGAGAAATGTAATAATATGCTATGTATTATTCTGCATAAGAAAATTGAATGAAGAGATCGCAAATTAATTATCTTGCTTGTGTTGATAGATAATTGGTTTTCAGACATTTAAGCAATTACTTTTTTTTTTTGAAAGAAAATGTCAGATGAGGTGGATTTAGTTTTCTTAGAAAAACATCTTTGCTATACATTTTGACATAATTATCAGCACTTCAGTTCACGAAAATCCTAACCATTTTATGACAAATGTAACCACTTGGGTGCCAGCTACCTTCTAATTTTAGTTTTTATGGATGGTTCAGTGACATTTAAACAAATCCAAAGTTATTCGTGTTTTTACTGTTCATATAAATGTATCTATAAACATCAGTCCCAAACCACAGTGAACTATTTAACGTCCAGTTTCTATATTTGTCCTTTTGAGTAACAGCTCAAAGTATACATCCTTAACATGTGTAAAATGAATGACAATTACTTTAATTAAAAAAAAAAAGATAATAAAATGAATATGATCATTAGACTGTACAGTTAAGTGGAGTTTCCACTCTCAGTGACTCAGAGCCCCAAAAGTGTATACAGCTGCCCCAGTACACATCAGTGAGCCATGGTGTTTTTTAATTTTGTTTTATTTGAATATTTCCAGAATCACAGCAATAGATAGATCCATGGTAGTAGAACATGTACTGAGTAATACCCAAATTCTGCAATGCATAAGCTCCTTAGTCCGAAGTCTTTAGTTTTTCTCTCTCACTGGTTCTGGAGACAGAATTAGAATATACTATATACAGTCCTTTTACTAAACAACTATCCCTACTAATATATTCCTTTATGAAAATCAATTCGGTCTTTCTTTCTTTTCTCTTTTCTCTTTATTTCTTTATTTCTTTTTTATTTTTTTCTTTTTTCTTTTTTTTTTCTTTTTTCTTTTCTTTTTCTTTTTTCTTTTTTTCCTTTTCTCTTTTCCTTCTCTTTTTTCCATGTCTTATTTGAGATTGTTTGATTTAAAGTACACATCAAAGATTTCATAATGCAGAGTCAGTTTAGACTTAGCATATATTTGGGGAAAGGATGAGTTTCTTCTTTTATTTGTATTAAAATCCTTGGAAAAAAATGTCTTTGGTATCTACCATCTCTCATGGGCGGCACTAGATCTGAATAGTTCTTGATGGAAAAGACCAAGACGTTCTCTCAGTGTTAAGGCTTTCTTCAACAGGAACAAGAATAAAAAATGCTCATGCACAGACCAGCTGAGATTTTATGACTGGCAGAATTTCATACTGTTTTTAAAGTACCACATGTTCCATAATGTATAAATAGTGTCTATGAGTGATTGTTTGCTATATGATATATTTGCTATATGCTACAAATGATGGACATCTAGATTCTGTATTTAGAGACTGAAAGTCTTGCTCCACAGGATCTTAGATAAACATTTTTCTGTATCCCTTCTCAATAAACATATACCTACAGTCCAACCTTTTTTGTGAAGTTCTGCCGAAGTTACTAAACAGAAAAGGCTTTATTTGTTTTGAAGAACAGATTTTCTAATAGTCACAATTTCTTCTTTCCTAGTAACACTTTTTTCTCCAGAACAACTTCAAGTTTCATAGCTGCTCTCATTTGTATCTAATGAGAAAAATATCACATAATGATGATTTCAGTTTGTTTTCATTCAAGTTGCTAATTAATGATGCATGTGGGCAAACACCTGCCTCCTTCTCAATCACCTCACTGCCTGGATGACTTATTTCAAATCATCCCTTTGTGCTTTATAGCCTCTAGTACTTTTCCACTTCATTATTATTTAATCTTCTGTCATCTGTGGAGGGTGGTCTAAGGGGTTTAACCCTCAGCTAGGGTTAAATACACGGTCTCATTTTTAGCTCAGCCACAGATGTATGTGATTTTCAGTATGTGTCTTGAAGTACATAGGATTTATCTCAGTCAACTTTCAGCTCCTCACTTGAATCAATCAGTGGAAAGAAGACAGGAACATCTGCGGGGGAGGCAATTTTCCCTGTACTAATTAATTAATGACCTTAGGTAGGAAAGATAAAGGTCTCTGTCCCTCTCAATCAACCATGAGAAGGACACAGATGACTGACTGGGTTTTCAAACACTTAAGTTTGGTGGGTCTCACACTTCAGTTTAGCTTTTTTTGTTCACGTTTTTCATTTTTAAGGAACATGAATACTGATTAAGAGAAACATAGCTCGTCCAGCTTGGAATCAGTGGATTAGAGAGATATTTTAAAGAGATTAATGACTGATGTCTCATCTCTTCACCTGTAATATGGTGATATTTTCCCCTACTAGCACAAAGGAATTGTTAATGAAAATTTATAGTAATTGTTAAGAATTCAGAATTACAGTAAGAAAAAAACATAACATCTTGATATGTATGATAGAATTTCTTCTAAGATTATTTCTTAGGATATTCTATGATTTAGGTGAAATAACTGAAACTGAAGTTTTATGTCATTCCATTTAGACTTTTTGTGTGTGTGTATGTGTTTGCCATAACTCATTCTACCTCAGGATATACTAAAAAAAAAAAAAAAAAAAANAAAAAAAAAAGAAAGAAAGAACACGACAATAAGCATGAGACACACAGTAGGGATATTATCACAGAATCAGAATCACAGA
>VXAA01006762.1:15223-26867 GCA_013399115.1 Anseranas semipalmata | reverse complement strand
AAAAAAAAAAAAAATTATTATTGGGTGATAATGTACTGAGTTAAGAGATGTGCAAGTGAGCAGAATTGGGGTTTGGGGAGGTTTTTGGATGCTGAGCCACAGCAGGGCAAAGGTGGGGGCTGGTGGCTGCGGGGAGGGCAGGATAAATACAGGCAAAAGGATTTTGAAAGTGGAAAGGGGAAAAAAAAAAAAAAAAGATTTTTCCAGAAATTTTCTTTTCTGAGAGTTAAGCAGGAATCGCAATGCAGTAGTGGAGCTAGGGGGGAAAAAGGAGAAATCCAGCAATGCGGAGAAACAGGACTGTTTTTGCGCCAGTGAGTGGGGTTTTACCTTTTTACAGTGGCTTTTTTTAACCAACTTCCCCCCTTTTTCTTGGTGTTTTGTGGGTCAGGCTCGCAAGGCTGGTGGTTGCAGGGATTTTACTGGATTTAGGGATTTGAACAGGCAAGAAACAGGAGCGTGGAGCCATCGGGGCGAGCCGGATCCCCCCAGAGCTTCATGACTTCGTCCAGCTCCTGAGAGGGAAGTTTAAATTGTGCTTTTCTACTTGCATATTGGAAATTGTCTGAAAACAGAAAAACTATGGCTAAAGTCAGCAATTCCAGGACTTTTCACAAATCCAGTGGTTGGAGTGGGAACATTGTTCATCGGTCCACATGCCGTTGGGTCCAATGATGCCGCAGTCGTTCGCCTCCTCGTTGTTGTTCTCCTTATACATGTTCCAGTAGCTGGAGATAGGAGAAAAGAAAGAGAAGAAAAGAGAACAAAAAGAGGGGAAAGGGAAGGAAACAGAAGAAAAGAAAAATGAGCTCTCTCAAGAACAGGGGAAATTCTTATTTCAAGGGAAGGAGTTTGCTAAAAAGCTCCGTCCTGCACCCCAGAAGGTTGTTTTTGTTTGTTTTCTTTTGCCACCAGCAAGAAAATGCTCCAATGACAGCATTTCTCCAATGTAAACCTTTTGGTTTGTGTAAAATTACCTAAACAACCCTGTTTCAATGGCTCAAATTCACCCTTTTCTCCTCTTGGGATGATTTTCCAATTTGGGGGAATCCCTGTATGGAATTTTTACCTAATACTTAGAGATTCGCCGTTTGTCCAGAGCCAGTCACCTTCCTCCACCTGATCCGTCACTCCCATCCAGTACATGTTGCTGTTGTTCATGTTGTCCTTCAGGAATGTCTAGAAAAGCAGAATTGGTTAAAGCAACCCCCAAAAAACAGTAATTCTGGGGACTCTATAATTAATATGGAGAATCTCAAGGCTTTTGGTAATTGCGGTGATATCATCTCCGTAACTGAGCAGCATTTTTTGGTAAATAGTGAATCGATTTGGTGCCTTAAAGCAAAATGCAAACGCAGTACTCTGGAAAGAATATTTTGACCCTTTTTGACCCATTTTAGTGCTTTTCCCTAAAAAGAAGTTTTACTCTACCAAACTCAGCTTAGCCACCAAGCACTTCTCTTCACCCTGAATAACTGAGCCGATGGCCAATCTTGGCTAATTTAAGCCATAAAAAAAAAAAAAAAGGGTTTTGGAGGCCTTGTGTTTGCCAGAGTAGGAATTCTCCTAAAAAAGAGGGGTTTTGGAGCACTGTGCAAGCTGAGAAGGTTGTGTTTTTTCACTTGCAAGCAGCTGGCTGACCTGCTCCAGCTCCGATTCGACAATGACCAGGTGAGCGCCTTGGTCGATGCAGGTCTCCTTCGCGTCCAACCAGCTCATCCTCTCTGTCGAGAAGTAGTAGCAGCTCCTCTCGAAGATCTTCCAGCCAGCCGAGCACTTGTTTTCTGGGAGAGCTTTGCAGATCAACGCTGGAAGGATGAGAAACCCCCAAAACGTCTCAAAATCAGCACTGATTACCCCAATTTTCCAGCCTTAAGACTGTCATGGTCTTTTTGGGCTAAAATCAGGCGGTTTTTCTCCTGGTGCACGACCAGAGGATGAGACACCATCATGACAGCGATGCTCCCGTGGCTTTACCTGTGATGTCCTGCAGTTCCTTGTAGTATCTGCGCATCCCGCTCCGCATCCGCGTCTGCTCCTGCTGCGTCTGCGCCATCTCCTGCAGCACTGGGGAGCACAGCAGGGTGAGCCCCGTCCCCCCCCCCCTTTTTCCTGCTCCCCTCTTTTGGGTTTCCCAAATCTTCAGCTTTTTCTCCCAGGATTTATTTCATTTCCATGTGCAGAAATCTCAAGTCAGGGCTGCAAAAGCTCCTACGTCGCCAGCTGCCTGCTTTGCTGCATGTTTTTCTTTTTGGGTGACATTTTGCTGCAATATCACTCATAATGTCATTTAATTAATCACTCATTTGGCAGCAGTTAAGGAGTTGGCCAATTATATTTGACTTTTGCAGAATTTTCCATAGGATTTACATCCTTCCTATCCTATAACAGAGGTAACAGGGTAGATTTTCCCCCTGGTGAGCTCCTAATCCACAACTGGGGTAACATCCAGAGGGCTGATTTGCTCCTGTTTGCACCTTTTTGGGGCTAATTCCATTGGGATTGAGGCCGGAGCTTGGTCAGTGCCCTATCTACGCTGTTACCCCAGTGCAGTTCCCGGTGGATCGGTGGAAATTGGAACCAAGCTGAAGTTGGTGTTGCTCCGCTAAGAGATGGAGCAGAACCAGGAGCCGCCCCCCCCAAAAAACAATTCATTTTTTCCTCAGTTTCCACCAAGTGATGAAACATGGTGCTGGAAAGGACCCAAACACCAAAAAATTGGGGTCTTCCAACTACCACTAAACCAGGAGGACATCACCATGGGGCTGTGAGCCCGAGGACCTACTGTTAACTTGGCTCTCTGAGTGGTTCAACTTCAAGAGCTTCAACTCTGCCGTGATTTCCGCTTCTGAAATGGAAACGATGGAAAAAAAGTTGACCGGATCGTACCGAGGAATCTCGAGGGACGTCTAAATTTGCCCAGTTTAAGACTTTTGGGGCTGAGCGAGGGATTTATCGTGGATTGACACCCTGTAGCAAACGTGGAGCGGCGATGGTGTGCGTGGAAGGAGGCAGGTGGCACCCAGGGGGCAATTTGGAAACCCTAAAACTCACGTAACGGAGTGGAAATTAAAATATGTGTGGCGACAGATGGGCTTGAGTTGCAATATCCACGTGGATGGATGCTTAAAGCATCAAGGACGTGAGACGCGTATTATTTTTAATGATGAAAAAGCTTTTTTTTTGCCGTTTTTCACCAAACTGGCCGCTTCCCAGCCCAGCGGGGACGCTTGTGGGGCCACTCACGTTTCACCAAGACCAGCGCGAGGAGCAGCACCCACGCGACGAAGCTCAGCGCCACCAAGACGTAGAGGACAGCCACCGACGTCCGCCCGTGGCCTTGTCCCTTGCCAGGCTCCGGGTCACCTGCGGAGAGCGGGGAGGATCCGGTTGAGCCCTCCGGTGTCGGTCAAAGCGGGACGGACCGAAGCGACTCACCTGTTCGGGAAGGATTTGGAGACGCTGGTTTCCCCGCCAGGATGTAAACCCCTGTGGAGAGGAAGGAAAGCATCGCTGGAGGGTGTTTTTAAGGCGTTTTAGGTCAAATCCTGTCCCGCTGAGGACCTCAACCGCACGGGTGATGCAGGGAGAGGCGGCGGGTGCTACCTGTGCCTCCTTTGCTCCTCTGGCTCTGCAGATCTTCATCCGACGCTGGCGGCTTGTGGCCGCGATCCGACTCTGACAGGGACACGTCGTCGTAATCGTCCTCGTCAGCGAAGCTGTCCGGGGACGCTACGGGAGAGAAGAATTGGGTGAAAATCGGGTTTTATTCCAGTTAGGAATCCCGGATGTTAACGATCAGCTCAATGCTTTGGAAAGCACCAAAAATGCAATTCCTCTTGCAGAGTTAGCTGCGGTTTCGGTAAATCCGCAGGAGCTCTGGCAAGATTTCTACGCCCTTTTCTCAGGAGGTATAATTTTATAATTATTATGGAGTTTTATAATGACGTCGCCGCGCTCTTCCGGCACTGGGTTCTCCCCTCGGTTGCAAATCTGAGCGATTCCGCTGAAGTCTGAACCCCTCCACGCCAGGAGGGGACGAATTTCAGCGAATGTGCAAACCCTGGCTCCCAGAGGGTGGAGCGATAAATTCCCTCGCGCTTTCTCCGGGGCAGATTTTCGATCTTCAATTGGCAATTTGATCTCATTTTACGGAAGAAAGCGACTTCGGAGAGAAATGCCGCGTATAGAGAGACACATTTGACCAACCGAGCTGAAAATAAAGCCCAGCTTGGCCTCGGGGAGGCACCTCGGGGAGTTCTGCTTTCCACCCATGCTACAAAAAAAGCCTGAAAAGGTGAAAATGATGACTTACCCGGTCTGAAGTCACCCAGGGGCGTCATCTTCCCAGCAACGGAGTAAATCCCTGCCAAAAAAAGGGAAGGAAAAGAGCGTTCAGGATAACAGGATTCTCATAAAAACACGAGCGCCACTGGCGGGGATGCTGCTGATGCTTTTTTAACATCCAGCGCGGAGTTTGCGCGTGAAATTGGGTAAAACCTGGAGGTTTTAGGGGATTTTGGAGCTGAGAGCGGGCCCCGTGCGCCTCTGCGCACCCTGACGTGTTTCACCCAGCTCCGTACAACGGCGATGCCCTCCTGTGCGCCCAGCTGCCTCCCCGCTTTGCCGGGCCACCCGCCATCCCCAAAAACACCCGGAAAAAGGGGGTTTTCACCCCAATTTTACCTGCTTGTCTCACCAGCCGCTTGGCAGGGGCCGGGGGGGGACCCAACCAGTTGCCGTAGGTCTCTTGCCGGGCCATGCTCTGCCGGGGCGAGCAGCCGCGCAGGCGCCCGGCGCCGAGCTAAACCCCCCGGCGCGCACCCCGGCACACCCCTCGCCGCCTCCGGCACCCCATTTTGGCCAGCAGTTCGGCCCCGAGGTTTCGGTTCCTCTCCGCGCCGGGACGGCGGTGGCATGCAAATAGGTGGCGAAACGGGGGGACGAGGCTGCACGCTTCCCTCCGCAAAGAAAGGATTTTATTTTTTTTTTAGGGGGAACGACCATGGGATCAGCATTTTTTGGGGGGCCGATGGGATGGCTCCGAAGCGGTGCCACCGCCGGAGCTCCATCGCCTGTAGGATTTTGAAAGCGGCTCCTCCAGGGCTGTGTTTAGGGGTTCTAAATCCAACCACTTCGCGCAATGTGGTGATGTTTTCGGGTGCTGAACGCCGTGCTGGTGCAATCCCAAATCCTCCGGGGGAGCCCGCGCTCGTGCTGGGAGGCGAATCCAGCAGCTCGGCTTTTCGGCACAACAGCCGTCGCGCTTCAGCGCCCACGAGCTGGGTATTTGCATACGCGCCCCGAAAACACGGTCGCACCTTGGCTTTGCCGCTCTCTCTTCCGTTTTTTGGGTTTTTACCTAAACCCTGGGAATAAGGTGCGGTCCGACCCTCCTCAGCGCTGCTCAACTCACGGAGGTTTTGGTTCGAATTGCGATCAAAAGACTTTATTTTTTTTTATTTTTTTTTTTCCCCTGATTAACCGGCAAAGTGAAGCGTGGAGCGGCAGGAAAGCGGCTCGCAAAATGCTAACAAACATCCCCAAAATCTCTGACCCCTCCGTCACAGCACTGTACCCCGGGATGATGCTCCCTTTTTCGGACGCCTCTTTCCATGCCAACTCCTTCCTTTCCGAAGCAAATCCTGCTAAATTTGGCTGATGTTTTCAGGTCTACACGCCGTGCGGAGTCACAAGGGGAAGAACTTGGAGAATTTGCAGCGAAAAACCTGATGCACTCGCATGCCGCGCGCTGTGATGCCTCCTGATGCCAAAACCCCTTTTATTTTTGTCCTTTTTCTCATACTTAAGCATTTTTCCCCATCTCCTACTGTTGCGCTCCCTCCACGGTCAGTAATTCCGCAGCATCAAGTCGCTCTTCGCCCCGCAGCGCCGTGTTTTCATCCCGCGCTTGCTTTTGCCCCGATTTTACTGGTTTTTCCCCCATTTTTAAGGCCCGGCGGGCCGCTAGCAGCTGCGCTCGCAGACCCAGGCCTCGGCACTGCTGCAGGTGGCGTCGTTCCACAGGCCACTGGAGGACACGGTGGCACAGTCCTCGCCTTGGTGGCCCACGTTGTTGGGTTCGCCGCTCTTCCAAAACCTGCCGGAGGAGTGGGGGGGTATGCCAGTTTGGGTAGGAAGCTCTGCTTTTGGAAACCAGTTGGTTTTTATGGTTTTTTTATTCAGTTCTATGTAGAAATAACCCCTCGGGCTCGGGGTGAGGGGTGCGGATGCTCAGCTGGGAACCCATTGAGCGGGTGCTGCGGCTCCTTGCACGTTCCCACCTTGGTTTTCAGCCCCAAAACCAAAGCGATTTGGGGGGAAAAACACCAAAACCTTGCCTGCAGCACGGAGGTTCCTCTTACCTTTCCTTCCACCCCGCGCTTTCAGGCACCGCAAAACCTTTTTCTGTGCCTTTTTCACAGAGCAGAGCACGTGGGTGGGTTAGTAAGGGTGCAGCGCTCTGCTTTTTGGGGCGAAAAAAGAGCAAAGTGCTGGGTTTGGAGGGCAATTTGCCCTCTGATGGGGCTTGAAAACGTACTCGAGAGAGAGGGAGCGGCCGTCCAACCACTGCCAGTCGCCTTCTTTGTGCATGTCGCTCAGGCCCAGCCAGAACACCCGTGTCTCCATGATGTGATTTGCCACAAATTTCTGCAAACGGGGGAAAAAAAGAAGTTTCAGGATGGGAAGCAGGCGCCAATGGCAAGCTGCAATTTGGCTTCGCCACCGGTCAGTGACACCGGGGACCCCATCCCTTGCTGGGGACGAGCGTGGTGCGCCACGAGCGTGGCACAAAACACGACGTTTTCCATCAGAAATGGGGATAAAAGTGCTGAAATTTCGAATAGCTGGAGGGAGAAGCTTTTTTTTCAGACCAAATATGCTTTAAAAGCTGAGTTGGTGGAAGCAACCTTGTGAACATGAGGTAGGGATTGTCTAAATTTGGGGGGAAACACCAATTTGGGGGGAAACACCAATTTGGGTTGGATTTCTCCAATTAACTCTGTAATTTCTATGACATCAAAATAATTTCTCTCTTTCCTACGTGATCACAAAGAAGGATTGCATGTGGATTGGCACACCCAAACGGAGGCGAGTCCCTCTCGCACCCCGGGATCCCCTTGGGGTTGCACAGACAACAGGGGCGGCCGCTCCCCGCGGACATTTCCCAAAGGACTCTTAAATCGTGCCAACCATTTTGGGGACAGATTCATCCGATTTGGCCAAATGGCTTCAGAACCACGTGGGAACCTCAAGGCTGGAGGACCCAGATGCTTTTTCCCCACTTTCAAGGCAGTCTTGAATAACCCGTGCTTAACCTCCAGCTTTCCATTTGCCAACTATAAGCCTAATATTTTTCTAAATGCATTAAATTTGGGCTTTTTTTTCCTTTTTTTTTGTGGAATTCCTTGGCTTACGTTTTCCTGCTCGGTGTTGACAATTGCCAGCTGCCCGCCGAGCTCGGCGCAGGAGGCTTTAGCCTCCATCCAAGGTTTCATATCGGTGGAGAAGAAATAGCAGGTCTTGGCGAACTGCTGCCAGCCGGCGGGACACCTTGTGCAGAGGATTTCTGAGGGAAAAAAACAGGAAAAAAGGGGAAAAAAAAACACAAAGAGGCGTGGGTGAGGGCGGGGGGATGCCTATGGGCCCGGCCCAGCCTCTCCCCCTCACCTGAGAGGTTGCGGGCCTCCTCCAGCACGGCGCTGAGGAGCGCGGACGTGCGGCTCTGCTCCTGCTTCAGCTCCTCCAGCTGCTGCAGCGCCGGCTCCAGCGCGTCCCTTCCCTCTGCGAGGGGAAAGAGGAAAAGGTAATTCAGGTTTTGCCAAAATAACAGCTTCCCCCCCCCTAAAAACCAACATTTTTGCGTCCCTTCCCCTTTTCCTTTCCACCCTGATTTACGCCGTGGCTTTCGCTGTGTATGTTCCCGGCGTGTGTTAGCGTTCTCTAAACTTCAGCCGTTAAAACCTCAAAGCCCTTTCCCCAAACGGGCTTTTTGGTGTATTTAGGCTGAGAAAGACTTTTTTTCCATTAATATTACACTTAATTCTATTTCAAACTTGTTAAGATCAGCTTTGCGAGCTCCCGGTGCTGCCAGCACATTTTAGGAAGCTTTACAGTGTCTACCCAATTCTAAGTGCTTTGGGATTGAGGAGAATGACTGAATTTAACGATTTGCCATCAAAATCAGGCTCTCACCCAGGACGCGGATGCGATCTGACAGCTCCTTCCCACACTCTGCTCTGCACTGTGCCATCTTCCACTGCATGTTCTCCACTTCTTGCGACACTGGAGGGAGGAAGAACTCCTCTTTTGACCCCGGCTCGCCACTGCCCGCACCTGGTATTCGATGCTAGGATTCTGCCTGAATTTCCCCCAAACTGCCTTTTCCTTGGCGTACCGTTCAGGAGTTGGCTGTGAATCGCCTGGAGCTCACCCGAGAGCTGCTTATCTAAGAGAAAAACGAGAGGAGAAAGCTCAGAACGAGCCCATGGCCATCTCCATCCTGACAGAAGGTGATTTGGGGTGGGTTCGCTGGAAAAATCACCCCTGGAAGCACCGGGTTTCGTACCGAGGGCGTGCTGGACCTCCGAGAGGTTGTGCCAGGCTGTCGCGTGGCTCTTCTCGCCCTGCAGCCGGGCTTGGTCCAGCGCCTCCCACACCGCGGACACTGGGGAGAGGAGCAGAGCATTTGCCTTCGCTCCGGATCCGGAGCGCGCCGAAGCCACGTTTTTGTTCCATTTGCTGGGATTTTCCCCCAAAACAACGCCCGCCTCGCGCTTGGCGGTGGCGATCTGAGCGTGCCGGGCTCACCTTTTCGGATATTCATGATGGTGAGAGCCATGAAGAGCACGAAGCCGAGGGCCAGCAGCACGTACAGCAGCACCACGGCTCTCTGCGGGGACGAGGTCAGGAGGGACAGCACTGCTGGGGGAAAAGAACAAAAAAAAGGGGTGAAGCAGCCCCAAATAACTCCCTCCCCAGCAAACCTTTTGGAGGAGAAGAGCACAAAGAGGAGAGATCCCCCCCCCGAGCAGCTCCACCGCCCCATTCTCCCCACTCAAACCTCTTTTTCTTTTGGATCGTGACCCAACGGAGGCAAAATTTGGCTATAATTTTGGACTCCAGAGCCACTCCCTCGCCCCCGCTGCGGTGCCGATACCTCCTTTGGGTGCTTTCCTCTTTTCTTGTTCCTCCAACAACAGCGTGTCCTTGGTGAGCTCCCAGTTCTCACAGGTGCTCTCAGCATCTTTGTTCCGTGCCATCTTCTGGTCCTTTTTCTTTTGATGTCACCCCAATTTATGTGGTCAGGAGGATGCGTCAGCTCTTCCGGGGGAAGCGAATGTTCTCGTTTCATAATCCTGATTTCCAAGAAAAATAAAAAAATAAAAAATATGCACACTCAGGAGCTTCTGGAGAGGCTGAGACGCTTGTGCAGCCTTCTCACCACGTGCCACTTCCCCGCTGGTTTTTAGAAGTCAAAAGCCTCGCTGCTCTCCTCAAATGAAGCCAATACCCACCCTACATGGTGGTTTTTGAAGGTTTTTGTACCAAAATGCCGATGGCGACTGGCATTCTCCAAGGTGTGTGCCCACATTTAGCTTTTGAGTTTTTTTTGGTGGGACTTCTTGTTCAGGATTTTGTTCAGCGTTTTTGTGGGAATTTCTCGTGTTTTTAACTTGGCGTTGTAAAAAATCCTCATTTTGTTTTGACAGTGTTTCCCTCATTTCTTCTGAAAATTCTTTCATTGCCCACAGGGCTTTGAGCCAGGTGTCTCATGGGCTGGCTACTGCAGAAAACGAAAGTTTGAATTTATGACTAACTTCACTGTTGACCGATTTTGGCCAAATTTCACAGAGGGCAGAGGCGCCAGGGAAGAGCAAACACAGCCAAAAAGTGAATGGCCTTCACCCTTACTCCCTCGCTTGGGGCAAACAGCTTCCTCTTTTTGTCCGATTTCCCCTTTTTCATCCCGAAGTTAGGGGAAGTCAAGGCTGAACTTCCCCCCAGGGTGGTCACACACTACCCGCAGGGTCCCGACGCTTCCCAAGAAGCGATGGGATTGTTTTTGGGCCCAAATACTGTGAATTTGGCCCACGTGCCCTTAGGGTGGATAGCCTCCCCCTAAGCGTGTCGTTTGTTGCAGTGACGTGGGAGAGGTTAAAAAAGAATCCAGGACGGCACTTGCTAAGATGCAAGAATCGAAAACACTTCCTAAGATGAAAGAATCGAAAAGAGAGCTAAAAGGTGAGAACAGACCGAAAGCACCAGCTCCCACGCCTAAACCTTCAACAATCCTTAACTCTTTAACCCTTTTTAGGGTTTTTAATCTTTTCTTTTTCTTTAAATACCAAAGCCAGAGTGGTTGAAAATCCCTTTAATCTCCCAAAACGCACTTTTTAGCACTGTTAAAAATGTCCCCAGTGGCACCTCGCCTCCTTCTCAGCACCTTCAGGCCCCCTGCCTCTGGGGACAGCAGGACCCTAAATGTCCCTGTTATAGAATCATAGAATATCCTGAGTTGGAAGGGACCCACAAGGAGCACCGAGTCCAGCTCCTGGCTCCATACACGACTGCCTAAAAATTAAACCATTAAACACTTCTTGATATCCCTGTCCCTGGGGACACCGAGTGCCTGTGGGGACACTGGGACCCCTGACGTCCCTACAGCCCAGTCTTCAGGACCTTCAGTGTCCCCACACCCCTGTCCCTGGGGACACTGGGACCCCCACAGCCCCAGGACCTCAGTCCCTGGAGATGTGGGACCCCCTGTCACCCCCATTTTGGGGCAGCCATACAGCACCCCATCTGAGGAGCCATATTGTCCCCATCCCTGGGGATGCCAAGACCCCCCCCCCAGTCTCCCTGCCCCTGTGTTCCCTACAAGATGGGGGCTCCTGGTCACCCCAACACCCCATCCCTGGAGAACTGGGGACCCCCCCCCTGCTCTGAGCATCCCCCATCCAGCGTCCCTACACGGACACCTGAGGGCACCCACATAGCCCTGAGGTGATGGGAGGGGGTAACCCCGCCCCGCTCCGCTGTCCTCAGAGCCACCACACGCTACTCGATGCTCTATAGGTGGAGTCTTCTGTCCATCATCGTCTTCAGCCAATCAAAGTGGCCAGTCCACCCGGTGAGGCGGTATCAACCACCTGTGCTGAGGGGAGTGAACACCGCCTGGTGTCCATGCTCCCCATTGGCTGTCTCACCTTCCTCTGCGCCAGCGACTGGCGCGCTCTCCAATCAATCAAGTCAGAACCCTCGCTATTGGCTTCAGCGAAAGGGGCGGGGCTTATTGTCCTCTCCTGTCAACCTGAGTGCCACTCCAAGCGAGACTTTGCACTCGATTGGTCTCTCCGCCCATCCATCACCTCCACCTGCGCCTGCCATTCGTCTCCCAGGGAGGCTGTGCCCACTCTCCACGAGGGGAGGACCATCTCCTTGAATTTCATTGGAGAAAGGCCTGTCCATCAACTGCCCGCCAGCCTGCCCATTGGCTCACCGGCCAGCAGGCGCGGTTTCTAGCCTAGCCCCCCGGCGAGGCTTATTCCCGGGCGGACCGCAGCGATTGGCGGTCGCGCCGGCAGGGGGCGGGCAGAGGCGCGGAGGCGGCGCGGTGATTGGCTGGGGGGCGGGGCCGCCT
>VXAA01006762.1:3430-14672 GCA_013399115.1 Anseranas semipalmata | reverse complement strand
AGCATAGAAGATGGAGCATCGGTGGCTTTGTGCCGTCCCCGCCGCGCCTCTCCTTTTGGGTTCAAACCCCCCCGATTTTAGCTACGCCGGGGCGACTCGGGCTGCTCATCAAATCACAGGTTTTTGCCCCAAAATCCCACCTCCCTTTTGTCTTTTTTTTTTTCTCTCTCTTTTTCCGCTGCTTCTCGGTCGGTCGGGGGCTTCGCCGGCGGCATTTGATACCTGCTGCCACCAGCAGCCTGCATGGGGGAAAAAAAAAAACTGTTTTGGTGAAAAATCCCCCAAAACACCAAACCCTCCCAGTTTTGGGCTCGTTTCAGCCCATTTAGAACTGCAAAATGCACAAAAATCGCCACCCAAGCGGTGTTTTGGGCATTTTTCCCCCCAAAAAACCACTGGGAGGCTGGGGGGGTTCGCTCTGTTTTAGTGCTTGATTCGATTTTCACCCGTTTTTGGGTGGATTTGGGTCGTTTTTAAAACCGGTGGCATTTGGGGGGGATTTTAGCTTAAAAATTGTGCCTTCTTCATCCCTGCCAGTGGCAAAAACCACAGTTTTAAACCCATTTTTGTCTGTTTTCCTCTCTTTCCGCCAACCGCGGACGCTGGTGATGCTTGAAAACGTCCCGCTGAAATATTTGTGGTTTGATCAATTCTTTTCCTCATCCGGCTCCTTTCACGTGTTAATAATTGTTGTTTTTTTTCTGGCAAATCGGTGAATTTTTGATAGTTTGCGTTCGATGGAAATTCGGCGTCGTGACTCTGAAAATCGCGGCTGCGACGAAATCGCCGATTTGATGAAGTTTTGAGCAGAAAAACCGCAGGAAAGGCTTGGAGACGCGGTGAAAACGGTGCAAAACCCGTGCAAAATGGCATCGGGAGACGCTGCAAAAACCAGCGTAGAAAACACGGCGAAAATGGGGTGAAAAAGGCGCAAAACGGCACCACGAGATGCTGCAAAAACCAGGCGGAAAAGGCACAAAACGGCGCGGAAGAGGCACGCAACGGCGCAGCAAACGCGTAAAATAAGGCGGAAAAGGCACAAAACGGCGCGGAAGAGGCACGCAACGGCGCAGCAAACGCGTAAAATAAGGCGGAAAAGGCACAAAACGGCGCGGAAGAGGCACGCAACGGCGCAGCAAACGCGTAAAATAAGGCGGAAAAGGCACAAAACGGCGCAGAAAAGGTACAAAGCTGCGTAGAAAAGCTGCGAAAATGGCCCAAAAAGCTGCAGTTTGGCAGATTTTAAGTGCAAGTGGGGAAATTTTAACGTTTTCCTCGTGAAACGGCCCGGGCTCAAGGTCAGTGCCTCGACGTCCTGCTGAAAATGGGCTTTTTTTACGGCGTTTGGATGGAATGATGGCACTTTGGGGGAAAACGAGCGGAAGTGCCAACAACGCCCATGGAATTTGGGGACTTTTGGGACCCCGAAGCACCTCATTGTGCCTGGAAAGTTATTAAAATTAACCCGCTGTCATCAATGGGCTGGAATTGGGATCATCCAAGCCCCTTTTTGGGGCTGTTTTCCTGCAAATGGTGCCTGGCTGCCCCCATGGTGTTTCTGGGGCCGTTTTCACCATTTTTCCCCCAATTTCCTTAGGGCCTTTGATAACCCCTTGGCCAGGTCCCTGCTAAGGTCCCCCCAACATCTGGGGAATTTGGGGTGGCCACTTCGAAAAGCCGCTCCGCGGCGCCTCCATCCGCTGAGTGGTGGGTTTTTTTTCTGCGAATTCAAGCATTTTCAGCAAATTTTGTTACCCGTCACCATTTATCGTCCCGCAGGCTGCAACAGGAACCTCGGAACACCGCAAAGGACGGTGGCCACCAGCAACTTCCCTCCACACCGCAAAATCACCAGGATTTCACCCCAATAAAAAAAGCTGAAAAATTGATGCTCCTCTTTTCCTATTTCCACCTGGTTTCTGGTTAACTCGTGGGTTTTCACAAATTAACGGAGCCGGACACGCTGCTGGATGAGCCCTGTCCTACAATGGGCAGCATGGGGCTGAATTAAGCGTAATTGAGGCTTTTTTCTCCCCCCAACCCTTTAGAAAATGTATAATTTTCCTGCTTAATAAGCAAATCCACGCGATCCCATTAACGATTGACCCGGTTCTCCCCGCTCGCCCCGAACCAGCTTCGTTAAATTTTGCTGCTTTTCGAAAACCATTAACCAAAAGGCGCAGGATTTTCCTCGGTTGCGCTTCCATGCTGCTTCGCTCTCCTCCGAGCTCATTTTACTCCTCCGGCCCATTTTTTCCCCAAAAAACTAGGAAGGGAATGCAGTTTTTGGTTAAAACCTCCGTGGTTTTATAGCTTAATCTGCACCCAGAGCAAATTAAGCCCAAATCAGGTAAATCACACATTTGCTGTTCGCAGCGCTTCCTTTTTCTCCTCCGTTTTCTTTATCCCCTTTGGCCACGACGGCGAACGCAGGTTCACTTTGCTGATCTTCAGCAGCGATTTTCACCAAAAGGCATGTTTTCAGCCCAAAAAAAGGGCCGGAGCTTCCTTGAGGGATCCCAGTCCCCGCCGATCCCAGCTGGAGATGCCGCTCGAACCCCTCTTTTTGCAGCACCCATCAACGTGCCGTTTTCCACCCCATTTCCACCAGTCTCCTCAATCCCCAAGCCGGGACTTGCTCCTCTCCAGGGAAGAATTTTTCCGTAAAACACCGCCGGAATGGGCAAACCACGCAACGTCAACACCCAAAGCAAATCCACAGCTTTCTGTAAATCCTCTTTTCCCACATTGGCCCAAAATGAGGGTACGCCGGGCTCAATTCCAGTTTTTAGCCTAATTTAACTCAGCTAATTTACAGTGAACGCGGGATGGCACGCTTAGACCCGGCTTGACATGAAAACTGGGTTTAAAAGTGGTTCTTTTTTAGGGAATTAAGCGAATATTTTAGGGAATTAAGCGAATATCTCAGTGGGCTTCAAACCGAGTGATGCTCGCGCCATGGCTTAGCTAAACCAGGGTTTTTTTAAAGAGTTTTGCAGCGGCACGTTGAGGTTCGCATAGGAAAAGGTCGCGGCGTCGGCCGGAGGATGAAACGAGGGGGTCCCATCCTGCTGACGTTATTGTTTGGCTTCCAGGTGAGACCCTGAGACCCCCGCGGGCTCGGCGCGATGGCGTCGCCGGCCGTCAGCCCCGACTCGTCCTCGCACGAAGCCCTCTCCTCCGTCAACTCGGCGCCGGCGTGCTCGCCCACCTCCGACTCGGAGAACCTCAGCCCCGACGAGCTGGAGCTGCTGGCGAAGCTGGAGGAGCAGAACCGGTGAGCCCCGGGCGGGTATCCGCGCTGCTGGGTCCTTTCGAGCATCCTTTTTTGTTTTTTTTTTTTTGGCAAAGATTTCCCTTAAAATCAAATGGACGACAACAAGCCGCTTCTCCCAAGCGTCGGTCAAAACCGAGGTGAAAAAGCTCCGATTGAGTTTATTTTTCCGTGGTTCTGCTTTCTTTTTGGAAGCAGCAGGGTTTGCTCGGGCAGGTGGGGAAATGGGATTCCCTGGAAGGAGGAGGCTGTTCGGGAATAAGAAATAAGAAATAATCAACCCACCCACTTTGTTGGTGGTTTTTTCACCTGCTTCATCTGCCGCTTGGTGGGAAGCAAGCCCCGAGGCTCCCTTAGCCGAAGTACCAGGCAAAAAGCTCCGTCCCTGGCATTAAACCAGTTTTACGCACCAAAAATCCAGCTCTGAAATGCAAATTCCCTTGCAAAGCCATTTTTAAGCAAAATTCCTCACGAAAAAAAACCACTGCAATTCCGTTATTAAGCAAATTCATTAAAGAAACCATCCCCGGCCAGCAGTCAGCATCTGGCTGGGGAAAACAGCCCATGTGGGTGTCATTTTGAGGTGGTGTGGGGGAATATCTCTTCCTTTGGGACAGTTTTGGGGGAATTATCTCTTCTTTTGGGGTATTGTAGAGGAATACCTCCTCCTTTAGGGTGGTTTGAGGGGGAATATCTCCTCTTTTGAGGTGTTTTGGGGGAATATCTCCTCCTTTAGGGTGGTTTGGGGGGAATATCTCCTCATTTGGGGCTTTTTTGGGGCTAACTGGATCTCTCGCAGGCTGCTGGAGGCCGACTCCAAGTCGATGCGCTCCATGAATGGCTCACGAAGGAACAGCGGCTCCTCCTTGGTCTCCAGTTCCTCGGCCTCCTCCAACCTCAGCCACCTCGAGGAGGACACCTGGATCCTCTGGGGCCGCATCGTCAACGAGTGGGACGAGTGGCGGAAAAAGAAGGAGAAGCTGCTGAAGGTGAGGACGTCGCTTTGGTTTTATTATTCTAACCCTCCTGCAAAAATCTGCAGCACGACTGTTTCCGTTCTGGGATAGGATGGAGTCTCCTTGGCCACGAGGAGCTGCCCCATCTTCTTGAAACCCGTTTTCTCCGGGTTTTATCCCATCTTTCCACAGGAGCTCATCCGCAAAGGGATCCCCCACCACTTCCGTGCCATCGTCTGGCAGCTGCTCTGCAGTGCCACTGACATGCCCGTCAAAAACCAATACTCGGAGCTGCTCAAGATGTCCTCCCCCTGCGAGAAGCTCATCCGCCGGGACATCGCCCGCACCTACCCGGAGCACGAGTTCTTCAAGGGACAGGACAGCCTGGGCCAGGAGGTGCTCTTCAACGTCATGAAGGTAACGTCTCTCCTCGAGCATCGCCACGTCTTGGGCACGGCGTGGACACCACTTTGGATTTTGAAGCTGGTTTTGCTCGATATTAGTTTTTGAGGGGGTTGGTTTCCACCAAAAACTCCTGGAAACGCTACTTCTTGCAGCATGACCGGCTTTTCATCCCCTCACCATCCCAGACCTCATTTTACACGATGAGTCAAGAAACAGATAGTTGAGTCTTTTGGGGTCTGAATTCAAGTTTGCAGCAGTGTCAAAAAAAAAAGCTATTTTCAGTTCCGTGGTCAAGCCTTCCCTCCACCGTTGCACGCCTGTGGTGACCAGGGATGGTGGCCCAGCTGATCCCCCAGCTCACACGTATATTTACGTTGAATTTTTAACTCCTTTCAGGCATATTCACTGGTGGACCGGGAGGTTGGATACTGCCAAGGCAGCGCCTTCATCGTGGGACTGCTGCTCATGCAGGTTTGTGCTGGCCCCAGGGCGAGGAGGAGCTGCTGAGGGGTTTTTAACGCCCTTTGCAGAACGGGGTTGAGAAATGGGAGCCGCCTTCTTCATCTTTAGGAGTGAAATGGGCTTGTTCCCACTATCCCGCTTGCTCCACATGGGTTTAAAATCCGCCGTTCACATCCCCATTCAACTGGGGATGGCTCCCAGCACATCCCTGTCACCTGATGGGAGGAGGCTCCACATCTGGAGCTGCTGGCAGATGTTTAAGGGGGAATTTGTGTCTGCAGATGCCCGAGGAAGAGGCCTTCTGTGTGTTCGTGAGGCTGATGCAGGAGTACCGCTTGCGGGAGCTCTTCAAACCCAGCATGGCCGAGTTGGGGCTCTGCATCTACCAGTTCGAGTACATGCTGCAGGTAACCTTCCCCCCAAAAACACTCAGGGTGGTGGGAGCCCACAGGTAAGGCCAAGGGACAAGGACTGAGAGAGGTGGCAGCTCTTGGGAGATGCTGGAGAATGGGTTCCTCCAGTGGAGCTCATGTCCAGCATCACAGAGATCCTGGGGACACCCGTGAGACACCCCAGGAACCGTCTGTGATTCCTCGAGGGGAACATCTGTGAGCCCCCGAGGCTGTCCACATGCTGAGGACATCCATGAGGTCCCAGGGACCTTCACAGGATGCCTTGGGGACCAACCATGAGACCGTGGGGGGCATCCACAAGATCCCAGGGACATCCATGAGACGCCCTGGGGACCATCCATGAGACCTCAGGGGGACATACGTGAGACCCTGAGGATGTCTGCAAGGCAACCTGGGAATATCTATGAGACTCTGTGGACAACCATGAGACCCCAGGGACACCCATGAGACACCCTGGGGATCATCTGCGAGACACCCCAAGGACCCATCCATGAGATGCCCCAAGGACCATCCACGAGGTGCCCCGAGTGACATCCATGAGACCCTGGGGACCTCCCATCAGACACCTCGGGGACCTCCACAAGGGCCTGTTCAAACCTCAAGAGCCACGAACGACCCCTAAAACATTCCCCATTCCCCGTTTCCTTTCGTTTTCCCCATTTCTCATATCCAGGAGCAGCTGCCGGAGCTGAACATCCACTTCCGCTCGCAGAGCTTCCTCACCTCCATGTACGCCTCGTCCTGGTTCCTCACCCTCTTCCTCACCACCTTCCCTCTGCCCGTGGCCACGCGCGTCTTCGACATCTTCATGTACGAGGTAACGGGGCCGCGGCGAGCACCTTCAGTCCCAAAATGGCCACAACCACGTTTTTCGCTTGGATGTGGAAGTGTTCTCCCCACACCCGCCTGTTTTTTGGGGGAGAAACCCCAAACCCCTAAGTGGTGGTGGTGGGTGGGGAAGGGTGATGGCAATGGGCCCCTGTCCCACAGGGGCTGGAGATCGTCTTCCGCGTGGGGATGGCTCTGCTGCAGTTCAACCAGGCTGAGCTCGTCCAGCTGGACATGGAGGGCATGTCCCAGGTACGTGCTGGAGGCCTTTTGGGGTGGATTTAGGTCGTGGGACGTGTCTGGGGGCAGGTTTGTCTCATGGGCTGTGTTTTGGGGCAGATTTGTCCAACAGGACATGTCTAGGGGGGGGATTTGTCTGATGGGGTGGTTTTTAGGGTAGTTTTAGGCAACAGGGCTTATTTTGGGGGCAGATTCATCCAGCGGGACATGTTTTGGGGCTGATAAAGGCAACAGGACATGATTTTGGGGCAGATTTGTCCAAAGAAACATGTTTTGGGGTGGATTTAGACAACGGGACATGTTTTGGGGCAGGTTTACGAAACAGGACACGTTTGGGGGTGACTACACAACAGGGCATGTTTTGGAGTGGATTTACACAACAGGTTGTACTTTGGGGCCAGTTTATGCAAGAGGACATATTTTGGGGTTCATTTACATGACGGGCCACGTTTTGAAGCAAATTTATGTGCAACAGGACATGTTTTGAGGCAAATTTATGCAATGGGCTGTATTTTGGGTCCGGTTAACACCATGAGCCCTATTTTCAGGTTGCTTCATGCAACAGGACGCGTTTTGGGGCAAATTTATGCAATGTTGGGGTGGGCTTACTTGTTGGGAACTGTTTTGGGACTGTGTTTTGGGCCCACTTTATGTGCTGGGCTGCTTTTGGGGCCATATTTTGGGGCGGTTGATGCGCTGGGCTGTGTTTTGGGGCCGGTCTCCTTTCGGGGCCGTGGCTTCACCATAGGTCCTGGGCGCTGTGCCCGCAGTACTTCCAGAAGGTGATCCCGCACCAGTTTGACAGCTGCCCCGACAAGCTCATCCTCAGGGCCTTCCAGGTCAAGTACAACCCCAAGAAGATGAAGAGGTGAGATGGGTTCCTGCCATCAGGTGGGATCCCCCCGGGACGCGCGGTTGGGTGTCTGGCCCCCGTCCCCATGTCCCATCTTGTCCCCGTGTCCCACGCAGGCTGGAGAAGGAGTACGCCGCCATCAAGAACAAAGAGATGGAGGAGCAGATCGAGATCAAGGTGAGATGGGGTCATGCAGCGGTGTCCCCACGGCCACCTGGCCCATCCCTGGTCACGCTTGGTCTGTCCCCAGGGCTCTTTGAGCCATCCCCGGGGCCACCTGACCCATCCCCGGGGCCACCTGAGCCCTTCTGGCACAGCTTAGCCCATTCCAGGGCTATTTTGTCTCATCTCTGGGACCACTTTGAGCCATCTTGGGGCCATTTTGCTTGTCCCTGGGGCCACCTAAGCCATCTTGAAGCCACTTTGAGCCATCCTGGAGCCACTTGACCCGTCCCTGGGGCCGTTAAAGCCATCCCGGGGTGGCTTAGCCCAACCCTGGGGCCATTTAAGCCACCCCAGGGCTGTTGAAGCTGTCCCCAGGGTCCCTTAGCACGTCCCCAAGGCCATTGCAGCCATCCAGGGACAGCTTAACTGATCCCTGGGGCCACATTGACCCAACCCGGGGCCACTTTGACCCAGCCCGGGGCCACTTACCCCTCATGTCCCCCCATCCCCAGGCTGACCCCAGGCTCAGTGACCCCCCCTGGGGACATCAGCACCCCCATGGGGCTGATTCCTCCCCAATTTCTTCCCCAGCGCCTCCGCACCGAGAACCGCCTGCTGAAGCAGCGCATTGAAACCCTGGAGAAGGTGAGCCCCGCAGCTGGCACCCCAAAACCTCCTGGGGGCACCCAAAAACCTTCTGGGGGTACCTAAAAAGCTCCTGGGGGTACCCAAAACCTCCTGGGGGTACCCAAAACCACCCTGGAGCACCCAAAACCACCCTGGAGCACCCAAAACCACCCTGGAGCACCCAAAACCACCCTGGAGCACCCCAAAACCTGCTAGGGGCACCCATGTTGCCATCCAGGTACCCAGCACCCTTGGGTGCAACCCTACAGCCTCCAGCACACCCTTATGGGCTGCACCCCTAAAATCCCCCCCCTCTCAGCACCGTTTTGGTGCAAAAAAGGGGAAATTGCGATCCAGCGAGTGGCTTCTTCATCATTTTTCCAAGCGGGTTCTCCCTCCGGGAGGTGGGAAATGCTCCGTTTTAGGGCAAAACACAGCGGTTGCCGTACTTCCCCCCACACACGCACCCAGGGGGAAAGAGCTTAAAATCATTGGAAAGCACCCCAAAACGGGAAGGTGCCGGGTGCCTCCGCTGCACGGCTTCTCTCGCTGCCTCCGTCTCCTTCGTTTATCTCGTTACGTGTCTCCTTTCTCTCTCTCCTCCGCCGGCGGCCGCAGGAGAGCGCGGCTCTCGCCGACAGGCTCATCCAGGTAGCGTCAAAAATGGCTATTTTTCTCTTTTCCACTGTGTTTTAACCTTTTTCTCCCCGCCTTTCACTTCCCAGCCTACGTCTTGCTCGGTGGGGGAAATTTGCCCTTTTTTCCTGCTTTTCTGGAGGCTCCCGCGCACCTTCCCCGCTTTGGAAGGGGGGAGAAGGAGGATTGGCGGGGTTTGGGGTGGTGAAATCGGGGGTTTGGGCCCCTTTGGGGGCTCGACGGAAAGCGGGGGGACAACGCGGTGGCGCTCGGGGAGGGGGTCGGGGTAAAAAACGGCCATTTTGGTGAGTTTGAACGAAATCCGTGGATTTTGAGTGAGAGGTCGGCGCTGGGTGCAGGCGGCGGGGTCAAAATGACCCCAGAGGTCCTCATGGGGCTGTTGTCACCTCCCTGTCCTCGGTGTCACCCCCTTCTCCCCGGTGTCACCTGCTGTAGGTCTGGCGTCACCCACCAGGGCTGGCGTCACCCCTTTGTCCTCAGTGTCACCCACCATGGGACCAGCGTCACCCTCTCATCCCTACTGCCACCCATTTCGGGGCTGGTGTCACCCTCTTGCTGGCATCACCCCCAGGGCTGGCGTCACCCCCTTGTCCCCCGTGTCACACTCTTGTCCCCACCTTCACCTGCCGCAGGCCTGGTGTCACCCCTCATCCCTGGTGTCACCCCTTGTCGTCCCCCACCCCCGTCTCATCCCCATTGGTGGCACTGACCTCACGGAGGGACAAGGACAGGGACCGGTGCCCCGGAGGTGACACGTCCCCGCTGTCCCCAAGGGCCAGGTGACACGGGCGCAGGAGGCGGAGGAGAACTACATCATCAAGCGGGAGCTGGCGGTGGTGAAGCAGCGCTGCACCTCGGCCACCGAGAACCTCCAGCGCGCCCAGACCACCATCCGGCAGCTGCAGGACCAGCAGGTCGGTGTCCCCAAGTGTCCCCAAACGTCCCCACGCATCCCCAAACGTCCCCACGCGTCCCCATCGCCTCCCACACGTCCCCGTCCCCCCCTTTTTCGCACCCCGCCGCAGCCCGGACTCGGCGGTGCCACCGCTCCGGGTAATGGGGACGACCCCATGGGCGTCGTGCCCCGTGGGTGACACCGCCGGTGACACCTTGGGGACATTGTCAGGGGAACCCGCGCTTCAGCGAGGAGTTTGTCACCCACCTGGAGACGGAGCTGGAGCAGTCGCGGCTGCGGGAGAGCGAGACGCTCGGCGCCCTCAAGGAGATGCAGGACAAAGTGCTCGACATGGAGAAGGTGACGGGGACGGCGCGCGGCGTCACGGCGGTGGCCTTGGGGACGGTCAGACGAGTGGCCTTGGGGTTGGGGGCGGTCACACGGAGGACCCTGGGGACCATGAGTGGTCCTGAGGGTGGGGACAATCACGTGAGTGGCCTTGAGGATGGGGACGGTCACACAGGTGGCTCTGGGGAGCGTCACACAAGGGGACCTGGGGACAGGGATTGTCACACCGGTGGCCCTGGGGACAGACACTAAGATATGAGCGGCCATGGGGAGTCCTGGGCCTGCTGTCCCTTGTCCCTGTGGATCCCCAGTGCCACACGAGTGTCCCCAGGGTGTCCCTTGTGCCCGGCGTCCCCCTGTCCCCGCTGCCCCCCGACAGCTCCTTGCGCTGCCCCGTCAGCGTCCCCACCTCCACCTGGCAGAGGGGGACAAACCCCTCAGTGCCACCACCCCGGGACGGTGTCCCCACCGATGTCCCCGTGTCCCCGCAGAGGAACAGCCTCCTGCCGGACGAGGACAACGTGGTGAGGCTGCAGGAGGAGCTGCAGGCGCTGGCGCTGCGCGAGGCCGAGGCCGTCAAGTCCCTGACGGAGCTGCAGCAGCAGGTGAAGGACCTCAGTGACAGCTGGCAGGTGAGGCCACCTCGGTCCCCTCCCGGACACTTGGGTCCCTTTGTCCCAGTGTTTAGGGGTCCCCTCCTGGCCACCTGCAGCCCCTTCGTGGCTACCTGGGTCCCCTCCTGGCCACCTGAATCATTTGTCCCAATGCCTGGGTTCCTTATCCCAATGCCCAGGTCCCCTCCTGGTCACCTGGGTCCCTTGTCCCAGTGCCTGGGTCCCTTGTCCCAGTGCCTGTGTCCCTCACCTGTCACCTGGGTTCCCTCCTGGCCACCTGGGTCCCTTGTCCCAACACATGGGTCACCTCCTGGCCACCGGAATCCTTTGTCCCAATGCCCAGGTCCCCTCCTGGCCGCCTGGGTCCCTTGTCCCAGTGCCTGGGTCCCTTATCCCAAAGCTTGGGTCTCTCACCCTGTCACCCCGGACCCCTTCTGGACATCTGGGTCCCTTGTCCCAACACCTGGGTCCCTTGTCCCAGTGCCTGGGTCCCTTGTCCCAATGC
>VXAA01006761.1:38752-54952 GCA_013399115.1 Anseranas semipalmata | reverse complement strand
TTCTGTTTGAGTTTGGCCAGAAGATCCTTGTTCGCCCATGCAGGCCTCCTCACTGTTTTGCCTGATTCCCTCTTTGTTGGGAGGCATCTCTCCTGAGATTGGAGGAGGTGATCCTTGATTATTAACCAGATTTCTTAGGCCCCTCTTCTCTCCAGGGCTTTGTCCCATGGTACTGTACTAAGCAGGTCTCTGAAGAGACCAAAGTTTCCTCTCCTGAAGTCCAGGGTAGTGAGCTTGCTGTGCTCCTTCCTCACTGCCCTCAGGATCCTAAATTGCACCATTTCATTGTTACTGCAGCCAAGGTTACCCTTGAGCTTTGCATTCCCCACCAGCCCCTCCATGTTGGTGAGAACAAGGTCCAGCACAGCACCTCCCCTCATTGGCTCCTCTATCAGTTGGAGAAGGAAGTTATCATCAATGCATTCCAGGAACCTCCTGGATTGCCTTTGCCCTGCAGTGCTGTCCCTCCAGCAGATATCGGGGGGGTTGAAGTCCCCCACAAGGACCGGGGCTTGAGAACATGAGGCTGCTCCTATCTGTCTATAGAGGGCCTTATCTGCTTTGTTTTCCTGATCGGGTGGCCTGTAGCAGACCCCCACTATAATGTCACCTGTCCCTGCCCTCCCTTTAATCCTGACCCATAAGCTCTCTGCCAGCTCCTCATCCATCCCCAGGCAGAGCTCCAGGCACAGAGGGCAATGCACCCTCCTCATCTCCCCTGCCTGTCCTTCCTAAAGAGCCTTTGTCCTTCCATTCCAACAATCCAGTCATGGGAGCCATCCCACCATGTCTCCATGATGCCAGCGAGGTCACAGACCTCTAGGTGTGCCTACATCTCTCACTCCTTTTGTTTATTTTCTATGCTATGTGTATTAGCATAGAGACATTTAAGTTATTATAACATTATGACATTCTTATGACATTATTAAGACATTATGTAACAGCTCTTCTTCATCAGGCTTTCACTAGGATCCTTTTATTATTATTTTTGTTTTCCTGACTTTAAGGCACTGATAAATGGATATAGATGTTTAAAAATGTCCCACTCCTCAAATGTCTGCTACATCTTTTACCAGAGGTTAATCCCTCTGTAGCACAGAGGTAAGAGCATATGCTTCTGTGGAAAGTCTGGAGGATTGATTTAAATGGTCAGTGATGGTGAGTTTAAATAGGCTACTGTACATCATATTGAAGCAGTGGAAATACATAATTTTTCCACTTTTGCAAACTCTACTCTGAATGTCAGACCATTACTCATGTTCTTGGACTCTATGTTTTTAGTTGATTCTTTTGACTATTCCTGACCTTTTCATCTTGGAGCTGTGTCTTAGACAGTAATGTAACAGGTTGGGTACATGTTGTAAGAAGGTGCTATTTTCCATAATTGCTTGATGATTAATTGCTCAGTACACATTTAAGATTCCAAACTGCCTCGCAGTAGTAGTAGTAGTAGTAGTAATAACAATAATAATAATAATAATAATAATAATAATAACTGCAAACAAATCCTTATAATATCCTATCCATATCTCCCCGACAACAGCTATTTTAGAATAGTAAGTTCAGGACCTTTCAGGAGAAAGACAGACTTCAGGAGAGAATGTTGACAACATTCTTGTGCATGTGAAAAATAATCATATATTTAAAACACAGCCCATTAAAAGTTATTACTGCATCAATAACAAAATCATACATTTCTACCATTCACATATTCTGTCTGCATGCTTCATTAGCCTAACCATAGGAGAGCACAATGGTATCTTTTCTAAGACTGTATATTCTTTTTCTTTTTTTTTTTTTTTGACCCATACATTCTTTCATAACTTAAAACCACTTTTTCTATAACCTAAATTGCTAATTTGACTTTTTTAGTCCTCATTTGCATCCTTCCTATTAATTTAAGAACAACTTTTTTCAAGTAACATCATTAGGTCATTAGCTACACAGTCTTCAAAGATGGAGTCCAATTTGCGGACCCAACATGCAGAATTAATCCTTACTTGGGCAACCTCAGACTTGCACAGGATCCGTCCTGGGAATCGCCTGGCAATGATCCCAGATGTGCTTTTATCTCTTCTTTGTGATATTGAAAGATGTTGAGCACAGCTACAGAAAAGTTTTTAGATTTCACTCACAAGTTCAACCATTCAGTTATAAAGGTTCACGAATTATCACTCCTCATACAAGCAAAACTTACCCAAGAAAATGAGAACAGGGATCTGTTCTCAAATCAGGACAGACAGCATAGGATCAGACACTGAAATGTTAAATGCAAAACATTTCTTACTGCTTATTAAGCAGAAAAGTGAATGAAATACAATGTAGAGAAAGTAAAACTTGGAAAGATCTCAAGTTGCAGGGGAATGTCTTTCTGAGAAACTTTATCTTAAAGATTACTCATCTGAGAGACTGGATTATCTTTTCATCTATTAAATCATGTACAGACACATTAAACTAATAGCTACTAGGGATGCATATTCATTTTTGTGATTTTTTCGTTCTAAATCACGAACTGCAAGAGATCCTCAGAAAGTACAAAGCCCAGAACAGAGACTGGCTCAATGCCAGGGCAGAGGAGAATGGCAGGGAAAGAAAACAGTTCCAGCAACTAAGGGTGAATGTTTTCCAAATGAGGTGGTACAGCTGTAGGTATAACTGAAGATTCTATGTGGATCCTTCTTGTATGTGTTCTGGGCACAGTTCTTACTGCACAAAGTTTTTCCTCTTTCTTGAACACTGCATACTAAGATGATACAAAACCACGATTATCTAAATACTCCAGGGAAATGTTAGAACAATTCACTGACTGCTACTTCTGGGTAACATTTTTAAATTGCTTTCAAATACTGTACTTGTTTTTTTTTTCTTCAACTTCTTAGTTATGTTTTGTGGACTTTGAAGATGGAACAGTTGTATGAATACTAAACACTTTTTTTTTTTTTTTCACCACAGCTCTATTTCATGTTTAATTTGTTATTATGAAACTCCCACATTAGGAACGGAAACAAAATATGTTTGTTTTGTAGGAAGCTAACAAAACTTCATTTCTTGTACTTCTGTACTGGACACATACATTTAAAACATCCCAATTTATCCATGCAGACTCAAATTTTATTATTGTTACTAAAATTCCTTTCTTTTATTACGGCAAGGGCAGGCACAGCTCTCTGAAGTTACAATGAGTGGAAGCAGTACAAGCTGAAACTTGGATGCTTTTCCTTCTCAGAAGATAAACAGATCAAGACATGACTAGAGATGTTTCCTTGGTCACGAGAGAGAGCTCAGACTGGCGCAGAGGCTGACTGTGCAACACGAGACAGCAGCTCCAACCCCCACCGCCCCCATGGATGTCAACGCTGGCGCAAACACCACTCCAAACACCCGAAAGTTTCTGCAGGCTCCACTTTGGCCCTCTTGTTCTGGAATGGAAGCACAAGGCAACAAAGGAAAGCTTCCTGGAAGTTAGGTGCTTCCTGCAGAATCATCTTCTCCTTGGAGACAGGTTTCCACGCAGACACCAGAAGGGAGACAGCCTTATCCACAGCACCATGGTGCCACACTGAGCCACCAGTTAGGCTCCTTCTGGGTCTCTTCAGAGGTGACTGACTTACAGGAACCATCATTAGACAGAAAACAAGGGCAAAATAAACTGGTAAAGCACCTTAGATGACAGAGTCACAGATTACAGATTCATATTCCAGCACACCCACAGAGAGCCTTTAGAATAACTGCTCTGTCCTGGATTTTAAAAATAGTATATGGGACTAGTAGGCTTGTGCTTGCTGCCTCAAATCTTCCCCTGCCCCCCTCACTCAGCCTGCGAGCCTGGGGAAGCAGTGTCCTCCTGCTCAGAGGCAGCAGGGGAGGAGGAGGGATCTAAGCTGCCCGACCTGGCTTGTGCCTATGCCCTTCTGAAGACAGGAGAAGGAGTTGTTCCCCATCCTGCAATCCTACAGGAAGGAGCCTCTCTCTCTCCCTCCCTCTCTCAACGGGATAACCCTTAGACAGTGAGCTCCGGGGAGGGCAGCCATCTCTTCGAGGTGTTGCCTATTCTACTTTCCAGGGTTTGGAAGGGAAGGAGAAGGGGGGGCTCTTGTTGCGAAGACGTCTGTCCTTCCGATCAACCACTGCGGGTACTGAGGCTCTGCGTCCCAGGACGTGGCCGGGCATCGCTCGTTGGTGGGAGAATCACTTGTTTTCTCTTTTCCTCTGTGCTTGCACACAGGCTTTGCTTGTACATATATATATATTTGTTGGTTTTTTTCTCTTCCTCTTCTCTAATTAAACTATCCTTATCTCAACCTGTGAGTTTTTTTTCTCCCCCTCTTCCTTTGAGGAGGGGGAGTGAGAGAGCGGTTGTGGTGGAGTTCAGCTGCCCAGCAGGGTAAAACCACCACACCCCCTCTTGGCAAAGCTGTATGTATGTCCCTGCGAGGCCGAGTGGGGCCAGGGGAAGGGGAGATGTCTGTACTGGAATTTCCTCCTCACAGCGTGTGACCTGCACCACTGGGCAGTGCCAGCAGTGAGAGGAAGAGACTGCAATGTTGTCTATGCCTGGTAAATTCCCTGTGTGTCCTGGTAATCACACTAAGGAAAAAGAATCTTCCACCTTGCAGAAGCCTCATCTAAGAAAAGTCTACAAATCCAGAATTTAATTCTCCATTTTCTTATGTGTCTTTGCAGAAGGCATATCCAAAATTACATCTTTTCCACTTGACCATGAGGGTTAACTTGTCATGGTCGTAACAGAACTTGGAGTTCTGTTTCTAGGTTGTTTTTTTTGTTTGTTTGTTTGTTTTATTTTTTCCTGTGAATAATTTTGAAGCTGGCTAAAATAGTCAGTATACCAGAGTCAGAGTTCTCTATGTCTTATGGAGACTGGATGGAGGATGGCTGGGTAGCAAGGTATAATATAACTCATTCTCTGTACTAATTGCAGTACCTGGGTGTTTCATCTAAGGCTTCATGTCCTGTTTCTCTGCAGGAGGACACTCTCTGCAATGAGAAAAGGCTGAAAGAAGAACAGTAAAGCGTTCAGCGGCATGCTCAGTGACTGCTTTCTATTATGCAACAGTTTAAAGGAATGTGCACAGCCTGCCGAAAGCCTCATCATGTGACCAAGATCACAGCAACAACGTGGCACTGAATGAACAACTCAGCTCTTACACTCCAGTATAAAGACCCAGCTGGAAGAGCATGTTGGAAGTCCACCTTCAGATACAGTGAATAGGAGTTTAATTCCAGCAGGCTATTTTTCAGCTGCAGGACAATATTTTAATTAAATTCCCACCTCACTATCTTGTGTGTATTTTCCATTATGACTTGATGTTTTCTGTCAGATTTTTGAAAATTCATCTCTTTGCCCTCTGTGAGTTTTAAAAGGCAGGAACAACAACAACAGCAACAAAAAAACCCTGATATATGTGAGTATATCATATGTCCTATGATGTACTTCTGTGTTGTAGGACTTAGATAAGAATGGCTCTCATATCCAACAAAACAGATGAGTTCCTTGGACTGTCATAAAAGAAATAAATAAATCAGAATCATTATATTAAATATCTTGTAATACTGGAAGGGGTGGGGGGTAGAAAGAAAGAAAGAAAAAAAGAAAGAAAACAAGACTAAGAAAGCAAGATTGGTCTTAGAAAATATTTAGTAAATTCTTTACGTTTTCCAGACATTGGTTACAATCAAACTGACACTCTTCTCTAACCCAGGGGAAAATTAACTGTTTACTTCGGCTCCTGGTGGAAAGGAGTTCCTGAACTTTTCTGATCACTGATGGCAGTGGGACAGTGAGGAACAATCCTGGGCAATGACAGAACAGGACAAACCAGGAACTGAGGATCGCATCTCCAAAAAAAAGACAGCATGTCGTCTGCTGCTGGTTGTGTTGGATTCCAGGTCTTACCTATGCTGAGACAATATGTACAACTAGACTGAAACAAATGAAAAAGAGCAGAGGATTAGAGTCCAAAGAAACCAAATAACAGATTTCAGGGAAAACGTTGTAGATGCTATCTTGCTATAGAAAAAGTCAATGATTTTGCTCCTTTCAGGAAAAGGAACATACCTTATTGAAAGAAAGTAAAAGAGGATCCAATCTACTGTCAGCAACTGGTTATGAAATAATAAAATATAATTGTTCTGGCTTAGTAACCAGAGTTGTACAGAGAACTTAAACAAATCCTTGTGTAAAAACAGTGTAAGTGATAAGACTGAACTGTAGCAAACTAGCCTTCTTCCTTTCTTTCTTTCTTCCTTCCTTCCTTCCTTCTTTTCTTCCTTCCTTCCTTCCTTCCTTCTTTCCTTCATTCCTTCCATGGACATGGATTTGGAATAAAGTATTGATCTGTGTGTGTAAAATATCTTGTTTTTGGACTGAGCAAGACAGAACGTGGCCCTCCTGGGTTTGAGTCAGAGAACAGCAATTTCAAAGTTACAGCTTCTAACTGAGGAAAAGATTCAGATGAGTTTCAGGCACTTGTTTACACTGTCAAAGTATATTTGCAGTTTGATTTCTTTTTGTAATGATTTTTTATAATTATTTTTTTTCATACCAGAAAATTCCACTTCACTGTGGAAGTCTATTCATAATCTTGCTAGTTCCAAGACAGCCTTACAAGATGATTTTAGTCATCTGTTCATGGCAAAGAAAAAGTGATTTTTTCATCAGGAAAATTAATTAAGAGTAACTTCTCTCAGTATTTTGAATCATCTGTTCCTACTTCTATATAAATCAGCAATATCTCTCAGGAGCTTGGTTTAACCTCAGCTAGGTAAGCTAAGGTTGACACAATAGCTTCTTTTACTAAAATTGTGTGTTGCAATAACTGCCTTTGTGGTAACACATGCTTTTAAAAATGAACTTGTAGCTACAAACTGTCTTCAGCAAATGAGTGCTCTTGTAGCTTAGCTACTTCTGTTTTTTAAAGAGAACTTGTATTTCTAATATGTTTGACCATTGTAGGTGATTTCTTGCCATTCTAGCAGCACTGCAGCTCCACTGAAGCTAGCGAGAATGAGAACAACAGAGCAAGTCTAGGTGAGACAGTGTGGTAGGCTGACTTTGGCTGGCTGCCGTATGCCCACCCAGCTACTCTCTCTTTCCCCAGTCTCAACAGGATAGTAGAGAAAAGATAGGATGGAAAAGATCATGGGTCAAATAAGGACAGGAAGATTGTTCATCAGTTACCCTCATGGGCAAAACAGATGCAATAAGTGAAAAATTAGTTTAATTTATTGCCAAGTAAACATAGAGTAAGATTGTGAGAAACAAAAGCAAAACTACAAACACCTTTTTCCCATGCCCAGGTTCTTCCCAGGCTCAATCTCACTCCTGACTCTTCTTCCTCTTCCCTCCCAACCCCAAGCATCAGAAGGAAATGTGAGTTGTTGTCATTTCATAATGCTTCTTCTCTGCCACTCCTCACACTTTTCCTCTGCTCCACCGTGGGCTCCTCCATGGCTGCAGCGTGGAGATCTGCTCCGTGGGGTCCCCATGGGCTGCAGGGGGACGGCCTGCTCCACCATGGGCCTCTGCACGGGCCGCAGGGGAACTTGTGCTGCGGCGCCTGGAGCCCCTCCTGCCCTCCTTCTGCACTGCCCTGGGTGCCTGCAGGGCTGCTTCTCACCCCTCTCTCCCAGCTGCTGTGGCGCAGCAGTTTGTTCCCTTCCTTAGCTCTGCTCTCCCAGAGGCACACCCAGCGTCGCTCCCTGGCTCGGCTCTGGCCAGCGGCGGGTCCCCTTTGGAGCCGGCTGGAGCTGGCTCTGGTCTGACATGGGGCAGCTGCTGGGCTCTGCTCACAGAGGCCACCCCTGCAGTCCCCTGCTACCAAACCCTTGCCACGTAAACCCAATACAGGCAGTATCCAACTGCATTCTGGTTATTTCAGCCACTGAAGCTACATGGTACTATTGAAGTTACTCTAGAATTGTCCTCTAAAATGATTAGAACAGCTAAGGACTTAACCTAACTTAGGACATTAAAACCAGTAGCATGCTTCTTAATTGCTCTGATAATATCTTAATTGCTCTGTATATCCTTGAATTATCAAACACCAGGAGGATGTTAAAGACTTCTTAAGGAAAGGTCATAAAAATCAGTATCACTCTGTAACAAGGGCATTTGGTATTTAAAAACAACGTCTTGAGTTTTTATACTGTCTGCTGACTAAGTGGTGTCCCTTTGGCTTTCAGATTACCTTTTTATTTCCCCAACAGTGTTTCTTTAACTTCAGTTAATTGTATTTGAGCCACAGCTTAGCATTCCCAGCCCAAATGAGAAGATGTTCAGGTACCAGTTTAGCTCTAGGGTGTTTCACAGCTTTCCTATGGACTTGGTTGATCACTAGTGTCATTGTTAAGGTGCCCAAGTGGGCCATGTAAATCTGTGCCAGTTTGTCTCTACCTGCCTACAGAAGGCAGCATTACCCAAAATTTCTACAAAGTCACTTACTTCTGATAGACTTTGACATTCCCTTGTCTGTATTAAGCATGTACAACAGTCCTCCAGAGCTAGGGCACAACAATTGTTCACACAACTCACACAACAGGAAAAATACTGTGTTTCTAAAGTCCATTACATGACTCGAGACTTCATATTAAAAAAAAAATAATAATAAAATAAAAAAGATATGGTATTGAAAAATCGTGATCCCAGACCAAACTGAGACTTTGCTTTTTTTACAGTCATGTTAAAAATTTCAGCCATTTGGGATGTAGTAAAAAGCAAGAGACAAAGTCAATTAGGTCTACTAGAGTTAACTGAAATATATATATATATATATATATATATATATATATATCAAAATCCATGTTACAATTCTTCTGCAACTGAATATAAAACAGGGAATTAGAGCATATAGCAGATTGATACATCAGGTCAGTTTTAATCCTCAAAAGACTAACATCCTAGAGTAACATTGACTAACCATACAGATTGACAATGGCTAGCTTTTCTTTGCTATCTGTCATTAGTGCTGCATGTTCCAAGCTAGTTCTTAGCAATCTTGTCTGAAATTAGCTTTAAGGAAGGAGCTGATGCCATGTTGATAGCACTGATGCCTATAGTTCTTGACTGTATTAGTCACCAAGGTCTAGGTGATCAGGCTTGAGAGTCTGTTGAAGCAGAGGAAAGAAGCTGAAAACAAAAAGGGACAACATTTTACATCCTCATTTCAGCACCTTTGATGTTCTTATGCTTGTTGGTCCTTTTGCTGAAAAAAAAGGTGGGGACCTCGCTGCTAGCTAACATTGCTTATCTGACTCCCAGTGCTGGGTCCCACCAGGCAATTTTCCTGCTTATTCCACAGGTTTATTCTGTTTTTACCAGACATTTTCCCTGCTTGTGCCACGTCCTTGTTGCTTGTCTTGCAGGTTTTCCACCTGAATTGCCATTCACATGTTTTCCTGCACCCTACTCGTGCAACTGTACCTCAAGTGTGCATTTGTCCATTTGTGGTTGTTTGTGGTATTATTTATGTACTGATGTTTCACTGTGTTACAAAATGCTTATAGGTTGTACCCAGTTATGCTATTAGCAGCATTACAGTGTTACAAAATTTGTGTATACTGTAGACTGTTGCACAATATTGGTGAGCTTATGCCTGGGTTCAAGGCATGCACATTTTAATTACAGTCTGTTTAGCGTACATCTACTTTAAAAGTGCAATAGGCCTCTGTTTTGGCTACAATTTATTTCATATTAAACATTTGGCTTCCTCTAATTAAAATCAGCAAAAGCAAAAGACCTCTGTTTCCTGTTTTTCACGTGAATTTAATTCTCAGCGATACTTTACAAATCTTTGAACACATGAGTTTCCCAGAGAAATACTGTCAGATACTTGCATTGTAATTGTTAACTGGGGATCTTTAATTGTAGTAGAATCATGTTGTGTGGAAGCCCTTGTGTCAAGGCTGCCCAAAACAGTAGCATTTGATTTACAGGCAGTTCTTATAATGTAGTGTAAAGGACATAAACAGCAAACCTAAGTGGTATAATACAGAGTAGTAATTTTTTCTACAGTGCTTTCTCTAGTAACTATTTTTCATTTCCCATTATTTTTAGACATGATTTATATTCACTTGTGTTCACAGCAGACAAGCAGTTCCCACTACACATGTTTATGTTAACTGTGCCTTGGCTACTTTCTATAATTACCAAGATGCAGTCATTTCTCACTATTCAGATGGGAATGATGTAGTCTAATGCAACCATACCCTGTTTTCATTTGCACATGTATAGTAAGTATTTATTTATAAATAATTATTAGGACTGATTAGCTTCTGAGTATTCTCCTTTACAATTGACCTGACTACTAAACATTGAAGTATTACTTATTTGTGTATTTTCATATTCCCATAGCCAGCTTCCTAACTTGAAACTGAAAGTTCTTGGCCATTTCCTTACTGTACTATTTGAAAAATAGCCACCATTGCTTCCCTGCTATAGCTTGAGAGATACCTGCAGAGACATCTACAGTCACAAGTAGCTTCTGAGAATCTAAATCTGAAGCTTTCTCAGAAATTCAAACAAGCATCAGTACCAGATTCAAGAGTATAAAGATCACCACACAAATTTCAGGCCACCCCCATCAAAGTCCAACTCCAGATTGCAAAAGGACACTAGCAAATGCAGGAAGGCTAGTGGTCAGATCCAGGCGACTGGCTCTCCCTATTCAGTAAAGATGCTGTGATTCTGTGGAGGCTGCATAGTGTGAAAAACGGTGAATTTCACGGATCCTTCTTTGTCTTAACTCCAAGAGGAAGGTGGAGATGCTGTAGGAAAGATTTCCATCGATGACTTCCCATCAGAAGTCATTTTCCAGTGTTCTGTTGAAACACCTGGAACATGGCATACAATGCTCATACCAGTGTTTCTGCTCATTGGGAAACAGCTCCAAGCAGCAGCTGCTTACTGCCCAACAAGTAATATTGCAGCCTCTAGTGATCACAGATGAAAAATACAGGTAAATAACAGCTTGTGGGGTATTCATGTAATCATGAGAAATATTTTCAAAATGGTCCAAATCATATAATTTTTGTTGTCACTGCAAACTGTTATCAGACCTGAACACTAAAGCACCCAGGCTTTCAAGGCTTTTTTATTTCACGAGAAACCAACTAATATCAATCCTTCTTATGCCTGAAGTACTGCTGACTAATGCAACAAATTCTGCTGGTACAGGGACACTATAACCAGGACTGAATTTAGACTACTATGCTAATCCTGAAGGTGGAATTATGATTACATTTTGTACTATGCAGAACATCATAATTTGTAAGTATGATTATTAGTTGCACATGATATGAGGTCCTCCAAAATAGTTGCATTTTTTTACTGAGAGCCAGCTGCTTCTACTGATAAAGCATTAAGCACCATTGTTAGCACATGATAGCAAAAACTGTGAGATAACCTTCTCATAGGAAGTCCAAATCTAATCCCTGGAAAACTAACCCCTTGCGGCAAGAAGCTCCTTTCCTCAGGTATGGCATGGCACAATGACATATTAGAATGACTATGTAACATGCTTGCACAGCCAACTTACGAAAAGAAATCTGTGATTTACCAGGTATGATTAAAGATATGAATGGACTATTCACAAGCAATTCACAGATGTGCTGACCCACTCACTCACTTGGTGAACTGTCTAGACCATGTCCTCCTTCAGGGATGTGGATAGACTATCCACCAGACAACAGTCTGTGATTCATGGACCAGCAGCCCTCCAGAAACACACCTGACACTTGCATCAGCCTGCTGGTAGGTGGCTGAAAGCTGCAGCCCTGTAAGACTAGCTCCCCAACACCAATGCAGGGCAGCTCGCTGGCTGGTCCAGAGCTGCCAGCTGGCAAAGGAGACATCCAGTGCCATGATGGCATATATGAGAGGCCCACAACTTTCCCAGCTGTGGCTCATCAGCCAGTAAGATGAATTTTAGTGGTGGTGTACCATGCCTTCGTGGCAAGCAGCTTTTCCCTTCCTTTTGCTTATGCTCAGGCTGCTCACATTCCACTCAGTCTGAATTATACTGGTAATCAGTGGTGTAGCTGTAACAAAATCCATCAAACTTAGCCTGTTGTCTGTTGCCATTTTATTGCCCAATATCCAAAGAACCTGTTTGTCATGTCACAATTTTTTTTTCTGGTGTAGTCGGCGAGATACCAAAAGAACCTTCCTTGTCTCCCCTCTTTTCAATATCAACCTTAATTTTGAAAGAAAAGGATGTGATTCCTACCAATTTAAGTCCCCTTAAATACTATTCAAAATTTGGCCTCATGTTTATCACTGTTGCAGTCATTACTGTTTGAGAAAACACTCTAGACCACACTGTCATTTTTAAATGTTTCTACCTACATACCAACAGCTTTTTACAAAATGTCTGAGAAAACCGTTCCAGCTGATAACAGCTACCAAAATGAACATGACTAATCTTTTGAGTTGATATGTGAGGACAACACTAACTTTTATGACTCATCTCACGCTTCCCCAGGCAAAGCTGTATTTTTATCCCAGGGAGAACCCTCCAATCGGTATTGCTAGGACATATATTTGAACACAAAGGAATAATTGTTTTTATTACATGACTAGCAAATATTATCATCAGCTCATTTCTGATGCTGGTCCAGCATCAAACCTGAGGGTTTTTACAGCTGGCTGTTTTTTCTTGTTTTTGTTTTTGTTTTTGTTTTTTCCAGGAGAATATTTCTCAATGAAAATTATTTTTTCAACTATTTTTTTTTTCCCCAGGAAACTACACTTCTGCAACTAGTCTGTCTGTAAGCTTGTTTATATGTCCATTTATGTGTCTTGTTACCACAAATAAGTGTTGGGCCTGCTGGCTTANGAAAAAAAAGGTTAAATACATGGTTAGGAAAAGCAGAATAAATTTTCCTCATTCACCTTGACGCAAATAAAAAGTCTGCACCTCAATAAACAACAAAGAATCCATGTGGAATGGATCTTCCTCTTGTCCTGGCAATAGGAGAGACTTCAGTCAGAGCTCCTGCTTATTTGAACACACAAACCAGAGATATACAACCATTTATCAGATGTCATTTTTTGTTAAGTAAATAGTAACAAAAGGTATATATTTTATTAGATAATTTTAAAGTACTTAAATTTTATTTGCATTTTTGGTAGAAGAAAATCTATTTTTCCCCTTGTTTTTACTAATAAAAAGAAAAAGCTTTGCAGGATAAGAGTATAAAAAACAAACAAACAAAAAAAAAAAAAAAAAAAAAAAAAAACAAACCAGAAAATCTCTAATGCTTTTGGTTTTCATGTTATCAAAAAAGTCTTTTTTTTTTTTCTCTCTAAGTAGATAGTTTTTATTTCTAGTTTTAGAACTGTATTTAAAGGTCTTAATTCTGTATGTCTTATGAATACTGAGGCATATAATGAGCTTATGCTTCTGCTTGTTAACAAGAAGCCTTAATACAGCCAACATAAAGACTAATTTAGTTCTCCTAGAGTTAATTAGGCTGATTTGAAGGAGCAGCAAATTGTGTTTTGTTTAACTTAGATCACTAAAATGAGGCTAATAATTTAAATGAGGATTCTTCCTCTCTCTCTTTAATTAATACATTTATTTTTCATGGGAAAAATCAAAAAGGACAGAAGAGTCAAAAACTGGAAGTTCAGATAACTACAGCCTCTTTGCCAACTAGTGAGGAGTTTGCATTATAAATATGTACAAATTCAGTATACTGAAGTAATGCCAATTCTGTGTCATAACTTTATGCAGTAATTTTGTTTCTGTCACATCACTCTCAACTCCAGTCCTCCTGCTTCAACCTTCTGATTTAGCCAGTTTTATGTGTATGGGTCGAACATTTTGGTCAACTTAAAAGCACAAAGAGAAAATAACAACAAATGAAAAAGAAAAAAAAACACAAAATCACAGAAAGTAGAGTGTAGAGAGAGATAAAGGAATCGGGTGGGTGGAGAGGGACAGAACAGAGAGAATTTGTTTCTCTGATTAGATTCCACAAAGGTTTGAACAAGTGATATCAAGTCTTCTCAAATTTGGCTGTGGTGCCTGTTCACTAGAAGGTACTTAACTCTGCCAAGCCTTTGTCCCTGAAGTTACTGAGTCCTCCAAGAAATATATGTTTTTAGCTACAAATACTGCTTGAAGCAACCACACTTTTGATGAGCTGGGAAGCTTCCAAAATGTTGGACAGCCTCTCAGAACACTACATTAGCAAGTGATTTTTTAAAAGTTTAGTTATTGTTAGAGTAATTCTCTTGACTATGTCTAGTCAAAGGTTCTACTCTTTTGATCTCCTGTCAACCCCCCAGGCCGTGCCACTGCCCCTTGCTATGCCATTACTCATTGCTAAATGCTCCTTACCTTACCTTCTCTTTCGTTCCTTGGTTGCTCAGATTCCTCGTGGACTGTCTAAATCTGCAAACCACTTGCACAGAAGGGAAAGAAAAGAAGTTCACTGGGGAGATTGGAAGCTGGTTTACTATTTCTTTAATTTGAAATTATTTGGAACACAAACAATAGGTACTCACAATTTACTTGGTAGTAAAAAACACCAGGTGATGCCTTCATTTGCATCTTTGCATCTGTGTAAACGTATGGTTTAAACTGAAATTACAAGGGGTCTCAAACAGAATAAGTCTCCTGCGCAAAACAAAATCCAATACAAATGTGTTCAGAGCTAGAAATATGAACACACTGAGTATTAATGGTCACTGATCCAGAGGAAGCAGAACCTTGTGAAAAATTTCTGGGAGTGAGCAGACCAGATAGTAAATTAAAGAAACTTTGGAAAAACAACACCCTCCCACCTCCCTCACAACCCACCCCCACCGCCCCACCCCCCGATATTTAACTCCTCTTGAAGAAAGAGACTTTAGACAATACTCCTAAATAAATAGTTTTGTACCAAAGATACCTTACTCTGTCTTCACACTCTGTCATATTTTTTCCCCCAGATCTGTGAGGACTTGAATATTTGACTAGCCCATTTGGTACACCGGTTACAATTACCATGCATTTTCAGTTCCTGAGCAAGTAATATTTTCTATGCTGTCCATTTACACGGACATATTTTTACTGGGATTGGATTCTATATGTTATCTCCAAAAACTTCAACGTAAACATTCACTCATCTTGAAAATATAGACACATACCAGTTTCCAACTTCTACCATCTATTATACTACCATATATTTGGATTAGCTGCTGATACAGTTACTACACATTTATCCTTGCTGTAGGTCTACAATCCCAGAGTTCTGACAGTGATGGCACTAGTCAAACCACCACTGACTGTGGCATTGCAGGATTCAGTAACAGCTGAGGATGTTAGATTGGTTTAATATTAGCAAACCTGGTGTGAGCTTTACCTGTCACCTGTAATTCTGAAATTCTCTTTAATCCTTGAAATGTGTGACAAACTGCTAAATTCCATATATATTACCTATATATCAGTAGTAGTCAGCTGTGTTTAGCCCTCTTTTTACTTTCTGTTTTTACTTCTGTTCACACCAGTTATTGCATTCACATTTCATCCATGAATCAAAAAATAAAAGAGAAAGAAAGTGTGTACATAGGCACATGCACATACACTGCTGCCTCCGTTCAGATAACAGTCCTGATCTGTTTAACAGGACGAACAGCAGACCTTGCCCTAGCTGGGAGCATGACAAATCAAAGAAGAATTCTCAGGAATTAAGTGGGATTATATTAAGCTCTCATCTCTCCCCACCCCCTGTAGAAAATGATCATGAAACAAAACATCCTCTCCAGAAGTCTCTCACCTCCCTGTTCCCAGCCGTTGCCATCTTAAATTAAAAATCCTCCAGATCTCCCTATGTAATTGCTCGTTCTGAACAGATGTTGTCAGTTTGGGACAGGGATTTGGTACAAAGTGGAACTATGTAGTTTGAAAACTCCAAACTGAGATTTATGGGTTCATGGTAATAACTCCACCATGGTCCTGTTTCCACTTAAAGCCTGTTTTTCCAGTCTGTCCAATCCAAATCTTCTATTGAAAGCCAAGTTTTCCAGGCTCCCTCTCTAATCCAAATGCATTTATCCTGGAACTGTTCCCAAACTACAGCAGCCGGTGTTCTGTCCATGAAACCCTCTTCCCTTGCTCACAGTGACAGAGAGCCATCTCCATGATGGTCAGGGTGAGAGATACCATGTTACATAGTACTCTCACCTATGAATCAAAA
>VXAA01006761.1:0-22595 GCA_013399115.1 Anseranas semipalmata | reverse complement strand
TTATTTTATCACAGAATCATAGAATGGTTTGGGTTGGAAAGGACCTTCTAGTTCCAAATCACCTGCCACGGGCAGGGACACCTGCCACTAGACTAGGTTGCCCAAAGGCATCCACAGCTTCTCTGGGCAACCTGTTCCAGTGCCTCACCACCCTCTGAGTGAAGAATTTCTTCCTAATGGCTAATCTAAATCTCCCCTCTTTTTGTTTAAAGCCATTATCCCTTGTCCTATCACTACACAGGTGTGCCCTGATAAAGAATGCCTCCCTATCCTTCTTATAGGCCCCCTTTAGGTACTGGAAGGTTGCAATAAGGTCTTTACAGAGCCTTCTCTATGCTCAACAACCCAAACTCTCTCAGCCTCTCTTCATAAGAAAGGTATTCCAGTTTTCTGATCATTTTTGTGACACTCCCATGGACCCACTCTAACAGGTCCATGTCTCTCTTTTATTGGGGGTCCCAGAAATGGATGCGGTAGACCACGTGGGGTCTCACAAGAGCAGAGCAGAGGAGGAGAGTCATGTCCCCTGACCTGCTGACCACGCTTCTTTTGATGCAGCCCAGGATGCAGTTGGCTTTCTGGGCTGCAAGTGCACACAGCTGGGTCATGTTGAGTTTTTCATCCACTAGTATCACCAAGTCTTTCTCCACAGAACCATTAACAATCCATTCACCACCCAGTCCGTGCTGATGTTTGGGATTGCCCCGACCCAGGTGCAGGACCTTGAATTTGGCCTTGTTGAACTGCATGAGGTTTGCACGGCCCACCTCTTGATCCTGTCCAGGTCCCTCTGGATGGCATCCCTTCCCTCCAGCGTGTCGACTGCACCACATAGCTTGGTGTCATCGGCAAACTTGCTGAGGGTGCATTCAATCCCACTGTCTGTGTCACCAACAAAGATGTCAAATAACACCAGTCCTGATACAGACCCACAATGGACATCACTCATCATTGGTCACCAGCGGATTTCATACCATTGGCTGCAACTCTTTGGATGCAGCAGTCCACACAAATCCTTATCCACTGAGTGGTCCATCCATCAAATCCATGTCTCTCCATTTTAGAAACAAAGATGTTGTGTGAGACCATATCAAAGACTTTCCACAAGTCAGGGTAGATTGCATCACTTGCTCTTCCCTTGTCCACCAGTTCTGTCACTCTGTCCCTTCTGAACAGTTTATAGCCATCGATTGCAGTGCTCCAGTCACGTGACTCATCCCACCAAGTTTCAGTGACGGTGATCAGATCATAGCTTTCCAGCTGGACTGCAGTTACCAGCTCCTCCTGTTTGTTAACCACGCTGTGTGCAGTAGTATAGAGACACTCCATTTGGATTGTCAATTGTCTAACTGTTTTACCAAAACCTTTCTGGAGAGCTGAGGGGCATTCCTCACTACTCTGGTAGGTGAGCTCTTCCACCCTGTTGCTTGCAAGTATATGAGTGTCACAGCTTAGGACACCACTCTCCAAGTTCATTAGTTTATAAGCTCTGACAGTGAAGATTCTCCTTGCTTTCAAAGATAGGTGGATCCCATCTGTCCCCAGTAATTTGTATTCATCAGAATATGCTCTGTGATTGTAGAATCCAAAGCCCTGGCAATTATACCATCCACATAGCCAGGTGTTAATCTGCATGATGTGTCAACTTCTGCCCACACCCCTGCCTCTGCCTGGTAAGATGGAGAAGATCAGTTGGGTCCCCATCCCCTTCACTTGTGTCCCCAGGGCTCTGAAGTCGTACTTAATCTCACTCAGGCTTCACTTTACTGTGTCATTAATGCCCAAATGAAAAAGAAGTAAGTGATAGTAGTCTGTGCTTTTTATTAGTTGTTGTAGTCTCTCTATGACATCCTCTCTGTGACATGTTTTCACCCTTTCATACTCCTTTTTCATGCTCACAAGCCACAGTCTGCAGGTATCCAGTCAGTCTGGTGTACTGGATCTGGCTGGGATGGAGGTAACTTTCCCTGCAGCGGCTCATACAGTGCTGTGCCCTGCACTTGTAGGTAGAACAGCCCTGATATCACACCAATGCTTTGGCTACTGCCGAGCAGTGCTGGCACAGCACCAGGACTCTCTCCAGACCCCCTAAAGCTAGTAGGTGGGGGTGGGCAAGAGGTGGGGAGGGGACATCCCTAGGGCAGCTGACCTAAACCAACCAAAGGGATATTCCATGCCACGTGGTGTCACACTCAGCAATAAAAGCTGGGAAAGGGGAAGGAGAAAGGGGGCTCTCGTTATGAAGACAACTGTCCTCCCGAACAACCACTAAGCGTATTAAGGCCCTGCTTCCCAGGACGTGGCCCAACATTACTCATTGATGGGAAGTAGAGAATAATTTTTTTTTCCCTCTTTGCTTCCGTGCAGCCTTTGCTTGATTTTTTTTTTCCTCTTTGTTTTTCCTTTAATTAAATTATCCTTATCTCAACCCGTAAGCCTTTTTTCTTTCCACCATACTTTCTTCTCCCCCTCTTCTTTTGAGGAGCGGGAGTGAGAGAGCAGCTGTGGTGGAGTTCAGCTGCCCAGCAGGGTAAAACCACCACATCCAGCAAAAGTTTCCTCTGTGCAATCCAGAAGAAAAGGGATGGTTGCTCTCAAGTCCTTCTCATGTCTCATGGGTTACCGTGGCTGATAATAAAAAAGTGATTTTCAGACATGCCTTTAATATCTACCCCTTAGGATATGAAAGAATTAGATCTTTCTTCCTTCTTATGCTATCCCATCTGTCAAGAGTCAGTGGGAAATCTTGCCAATTTACTTAATTTTATCTTTTTTCTTGTCTGGGAATCTTAACATTCCAGCTCTGCTCATCTTCCTGCCATCTTCTCTCAATGGCTGTCTTTGTTTTCCTGACCTTCAGAAATGCTTCTGCCATGTGCTTTGATCTTGATGACTTGCATCTCTAGCTGCTATCCGTACATATCATTTTTCTAACCCTTCTGACTTTTTTTTTTTTGTGGCTTTGCACATGTATGTTCGTACTTCATTCACACAAATATTAATATTCCTATTGCAATTTCCTATACTCTCAAATAAACTTTGGAAGACACACCTGACCATGCTTTTTATACGGGATTCCTTCTCCTGCAGCATATGGACTATTCATATCTAAGGAAGGCAATCTAGTCATTTACTTTTAAACCACAAAGATTTATGCTCACAGAAAATATTTTCTCAGTCTGGGTCATATATGGTATATGCAATCATACCACTCCTGATTCCTAGTTTTGTAAAGCTTGAACCAAGACGAGTCACGGGTTATTTTCATAGTTCTGGCAAAAAATACATTGAATATGGTCTGGGTGACTTTAGTGGATTGGTCTTTGACAGTCTGAAGAGTTACTGGTAGAAGTATTCTAGGAGGACATTGCAGTTGAGGCTGAATCCCATCTGAAACTTAATCCCAAATATTTTGGACTGTATCTTTAAAGCAACTGGAACTGTCTATAATTTGTGTAAAAGCTAATTTAGCAGCAATTCAGATTGCTACAGTCTAGATTACTAATCCCTGTTCTGAGGACATCTGTTTTTCTTCCTCCAACAGATAATCCATAGGGACTTTTAAAAATTATCTTAAGTATTCTTGCTCATGAGCCAGACTATAATAACACTACTGACAAAATCTGCTATTATTTTCATTAAACCTTTCAACCAGCCACTAATACCTTGCTCAATACACCACCTATCAGTGAACATTTCACTTCTAGACTCAGTTAATCCGGCAAAGAATACATCATAAGTAAGCATTTATGGAAAATTCTTCTTTTGTTTTTGGCATAAAGACAGCAAAAAGATGTGACCTGCCCTACATTTATCTCAGCAGTGGTACCATATTTCAGTGTCAGTCAGCAGGAACCTTTACTGATGTTTTCTCCAAGACTTAATTCAAGGGTGAGATGCTGTGCTTTGTATCTCAAGTGTCAAAACAATACAAATGCATTATCTCCATAGAGATGGATGCAATCCATTCAGAGATCATCTGACATGTTTGGCTGCAGATTCAAAGCAAAATTAATTTTACCTCAGATTTTCAAAATGGACCACTGGTTGTAAATATATTTTAATATATTAATATATCAACACACTATTATAATGCAGTGACTCATATAGATATTCCTGGAACTTACTTACTACAGATGTAAATTAGATTGGCACATACTTCAGCAGAGTAACTGAAAAATAGTAAAAAGCCATATTGAGTCCGTTCATATATTTTCTGTTAGTCCTAAGGGATGGCATCAAACCAGGCCCTCAGTGTTGTTCAAAAAATTCTATGAGGAGTAAACCACATGCCAGTCACCAGGTCTGGGATTCAGTTATAAGAATGAAAATCTATCATTACAGTAAAAGTGATCTCTTAGAAATGGTTGGGTTTTTTTTGTTTTGTTTTTGTTTTGTCTATATTTCTCACAGCTTGGCAACCTTCACAGATGGAGTAATATCATCTGGATCCCAGGTGGAGAAAGAGCTTCGAGATAGATGTCGTTGCTCTCATCTGTATGCCAAGAGTTCATGCAAGTGATCAGCAAGGTGCAGAATAAGCACATAACACATTTCTATACTCCTTTGGCACAACCATATATACTGAATGAGAACACAAGTACTAAATATCTAAAGACATGCAGTCACTATAAAGGCAATGTGTCCGTAGTCATATTTATCTCCCTTAAAGTGTTACTCTCCTAAAAGGCAACGAAAGTAGTTCACTAAGAAATTCAGGTAATTTGTTGTTTTTATTCACCTATGCTGCTTCATGCATTCTTGAAAACTGAACCGAGACTTGCCTGCTTTGCTTCCTCAGGCTCTAGCAACACCTAATTGCTTTAAAATTGCACTGTAAAAGAACAACAAAACAAAAAAATAACAAACCAAAACTTGCTTGGGTGAAAGTACTTTTGTTACAAAAGCCTTCGTAGTAGATAAAGTTTTGAGAAATCCATTTCTTGTTTTTGTTGTTGTATTTTTTTCTGACTGCTTGTTCTTTGGGCTGCTTTTAAGGGCCATGTAGATCCTCTGCATGCTTTCTGCCTGAGCTTTTATCCACAGAATCTTTTTTAACATGGTAGTATGAGGGATATTTTGTGCTCTGCTTGGAAATCATCCAAATGTATTCGTGTGATTGTTGGTTTCTATAGTATTACAATTATGTGAGGTGAAAAAAAGAAAACAAAACACTGTGGTTTTCAATATTACAGCTGTGACATCTTAGTGCTATTTTGTTTCACACAATGGGAATATGATTCTCTCAGGTTTGCTGTGTAACAAATGTCTATGTGAAACAGCAATAGAACTTCAGCTGTTCCTAATCAGACAGGACTTCCTTCATTCTTAATCCAAATTTCCCAGACCCACAAAACTACTATTTTCCACTGTTGTTGCAAGTTACAAACATTTGAGGTGTTAACTACAAACCCTTAAAAATAATGCCTGCATCATGAGTCACAGAAGACTCTCATTGTGAACAAGAAAAAAAAAAATTCTCATTGAAGACAAGTTTTACCCTGTACATAATGATTGCTAGAACTCCCTAATATAGACGTATGTATAGGTATATATAGAGATAAAATATATAGACACACTATAGACATAAAATGATTTAAAAGTGTGTTTTCAGAATTGAGCTATTTTGGCCATCTTGGTTGAAACGGCTGGCTGAGTAGCAGTGCAAAAGGAAGAGGTATCTTTGTTTCACAACTCATACCTGCTGTGCTGAAGCAAGTTCTCTATTCCTCAGAGAACATGTTTGCAAGGCAGGAATACTTCTTTCCCACTGTTAGTTGTGAAGCATGCTGTACAAATAATTTGTCTAAAGAAATGTAAACATTCAGCTAGAGAGATTAAACTGAAGTAAAAGTGTATCTCTGGTAAAATATTAGCTGTCTGCTAAATTAGGAAAACCATGCTGCCCTGCTAAGTAGTTCTTATCTTCCTATGGCCCTCTGTTATCTTTGACATTTAATACATATCTTTTGAAATACATAGTATCGTATGTTCTTAGTGCTGCTTTTAACTGCGGTATCACTTAAATACATTTATTGTATGTGTCAATGCATTTGTGAGTCAAAAGATCGAAGATTTCTGTATATTTAAATTGAAGATTTCATTCTTGAAATGAAGTGTACAGACCTCCATCATTTTCATGACTGTTCATCCCAAGCCTCCACCATCAGTTTCCTGCCTTCCTCTTTCTTCTATTACCATCATATCTATTTCATAATAATAAGTGATTCCAAACTATCTTTCTTGCAGCATAACAAACTTGCTTTCTATAACACACAACTATTTAACAGCATGATATTAGTTTAACAATGTTAGCTATATTACATATTTTAATGCCTACATACTCTGGTCATACAACCAAAAAAAGGTGAGGGGTGCAAACTCAGACTCATCAATTCAATTCATAGAGTTTTCAAAACTGGTGATGGGTAAACTGAAAGACTGTGATGCCCACTTTTTGCTCCTGATCACTGAATTCCTTGTTTAAACTTGTTTTGCATCTCCTAACACACTTTACTTTGGTTAGTTTTTATTTTTCTTTCCATCTTCTCATTGTAGTAATACTGTACTCACAGTAGGTCTTCCTTTACTTCACCTCCTAAACCACTTTCAGTAACGTTGCTGGTTATCAAGACAGCAAACCCATGTGAACACCCATTTATTCATGGAAATGGATCTGCTGATTCCTGTGCTTCCAAAGGTGCTTCTTTGACTGTTCTCTTCATCTTGCCTTTCTTATAAAGGAAAGCATATGATTTTTCCAAGTAAACATAAATATGTACAGTTTCTAAGTGTTTATTAGCCCCTGAACTCAATAACTCATAACACTAACCATGTTATAAGAAACAGCAAATGGGGGTAGGAAGGTATTAGTATAAAGCAGTAGTCAGTGGGTATCTATCAAGGGTATTTTGCTTAGGTATACAGGTCTTTGGCAGCACTGCCTGCCCCCCAGTTTTTTTTTTTACTCATCCTGTTTAGAACTAGGGCTGCCCATCAGGCAGCTTAGTGCTAGCCAGCTGCTTGCTTGCTCTCCCCAGGTGGGATGGGGAGAAAATCAGAAAGGTAAAAGTGCGAGCACTGATTGGTTGAGATAAAGACAGTTTACCAGGCAAAGCAAAAACTGTGTGCACACAAGCAAAGCAGAACAAGGAATCCATTCGCGGCTTCCCATCAGCAGGCAGATGTCAGCCACTCCCAGCAAAGCAGGGATTGTCACGCATAACAGTGTCTTGGAAAGACAAACACCATCACTCGCTATGTCCCCGCCTTCCTCCTTCTTTTCCCCAGCTTTTATTGCTGAGCAGGGCGCCATATGGTATGGGACATCCCTTTGGCCAGCCTGGGCCAGCTCTCCTGGCTGTGTCCCCTCCCAGCTCCTTGTGCACCCCTGGCCTCCTTGCTGGCAGGACAGCACGAGAAGCTGAAAAGTCCTTCGCTCTGTGTGGGCACTGCTCTGCAACAACTAAAACATCGATGTTATCACTGCTATTTTCATCAAAAATCCAAAACACAGCATCATAAAAGTCTGTACAAAGAAAATTAACTTTATCCTAGCCAAAACAATGGCACACTGCAAGTATCAAAGTCAAGGTATTGCAGAGGCAAAACTTAGTCAGAAGACACTACAAAAGAAAAACAGAGAAGTTTTATCTTATTTCCTCTATAGTAAAAACATCTAAACTGTACTGTATCTAAATCAACACTGTAAATTTGGTCATTTAAAAATCAAATTCTCAAACAACTAGTATCTAACTGCAAAAGTTAATTTCTTTGCTGTTTTTGCTCTTGATAAGAGGGAGAAACCCATAGTTCTCCATCTAAGAACCATTATAGACCTAGTATGATATTATCCACGTAATTAGTGAAACTGAAATTGGTTCTCATGGAACATTGGTTCCGTGTTCTCTGTACATGGAACATGAAAAGGTAAATGAGAGATGGCTGGTTTGGCCCTGTCCTCAGATTGCCAGGCATTTCACAGACAAAATCAGTAGTTCTGAACATCAGAGTATGGAAGTACATAGCAACTACCACATCTCAGAAGAAGTTATTTTTTCATTAAAGATCCCTAGAGCATAAACTCACCTACCTACCTCCACACCAGATCTGGTAGAGTAGGAGTATTCCTAGGCTAGCCACTTGAGAGGACTGGGAAGGCATTGTATCTGGCTCTCTTAAATCTGTTTTCTGAGTTTAAACACACAGCAGATGCAGTTCGTAGGCCATCCCACAGTTCTGGTTCACTAGTCGTCCAGACTGCAGGAACTTCAAAGTCATAGCTAGCTTCCTCCCACAGATTTTGCACTGCAAAAGAATCCAGGGTATGCAGAAGGATCCCCTCAGGTCTCTTGCAGTTGGGATATAATCTGGACACAGTGAAATGTTTTTAAGGTTTCCTCATCTAGACGTATTCAGTGCCCTTCCTATTTATTCAGTCAAGTCATTTATATGAAATCCTTCTCCAGTGTCATTCACAGCTGCTTATTTGATGCTTGCAGGTTTTTTATCCATTAACTCTGTGCATGTGTGTGTAGGTATCTGTATGTAGAAACTGTTTATCTTCAGGTTGATACTCAAACACTATGACCCAATTTTACTACCAGCATATGCCCTTCTTTTCTGTAAAGTAATAGGTGTGATATAGAGCACAACAAAGACTTTTTTAAAATCAGATCTATTTCCTGCTTTAAATAGTTTCAGTTTTATCCCTTTCTTCCATTCCTTGCTCACAACTTAGCCACATTAATCAAATAATTAAAAATTACACAAACACAGATTGATTTGTCAGATGACCACCTGTTTTCTGTTTCTTCCACTTCAGATATGTATAGCCAATTCAGATCTTTCACTGAATCTTAAGCAATATATTAGCACCATAAAAATGTGAACTTTACTGTACTACTGGGAATATGTATGTCATGAAAATCTGAAACAATTCAAGCTTGCATGAAAATTGTCTGACTTGGTGTATTTACTAAACCTTGCTTATCACAGCCTTATTATGATTTTGAAATCAAGGAGTTGGTAGAATATAATTCCTTATATATTAAACCATTAATAAAAGGTTCTGAATGAAATTCACACAAAAAAAATGTTAACTCTTACAAGTTCAGATATTGCATTTTCAGCAAGCTTGCGCTATGACTGAAATTATATGCTACCGGTAAAAAAAAATAATTATGGTTACTTTAACATATGCAGATTGACTGCATTAGCACTGTATTTTTTAAAAAATGTCTTTATAATTAATTTCATCAGTTCATATTTTCCTCTGTTTGTATTTTATGCTATGTTACCAGTTGAGATGGATCCATGCGCTTAGTTTTATGCAACTCAAGGCAGAAGAATGTGACTGGTGTGGAAAAGAGGTGGTGCTGTGGAGCACAAGGGAAGACTTCTCTCATCTCACCAACTAAAATGGTTGTCCGTGGTGGGATACTTAATCCTGTTTGCTCCTAGAGCCTACTGGAGTGAACACTTTCCTAGGAAAATGCAGAAGAAAGGAACAGCTCTCTGCAGAAGGAACTACATGTTAGTCTTTATTGTATTAATGTATAAAATTCCAGTTTAAACCTTTAAAATATTTCTGTATAAGCCACTTGGTACATGTTATCAAATTCCACTGTAGATAACAGCTCTTTACTAAAAAATGGTAAAGTGACATTTCCTTGATATTACCTTGATATATCTTGGAAAAAAAATAGGTTGGAAGGGACCTCTGGAGGTCATGTTGTCCAGTTACCTCCTCAGAGCAAGGCTAACTTCAAAGTTAGATGGGGTTGCTCAGGGACTTGTTTGGATGAGTTTTGAAACTCTCTGAAGATGGAAATTCTACACTATCTCTGGGCAGCAAATTCCAGGGCCTGGCCCCTCGCACTGGAAGTAAGCTGTTTTTACATCCAGCCAGAACTTACACCACTGTGATTTATGACTGCTGCCTCCTCCCTTTTTGCAGTGCACCTCTGAGAAGTGTCTGGCTGGTTAATGCTACAGCATGCCCATTCACCTTGAAGAACACTGCTTATTGGAGACTAAAGCACAAGTTTGGGTGTCATGTAAGTAAAATAATACACATGCAGAAGGCAAAAAAGGGTCATGCTTGAGAAGAAAAAGGTGTTCTGTAAAACATATTATTGAATTTACCTCACCTGCCAAAGTGACTCTTGATAATGTAGTTGTTCCTGCATGTATTTCTTTTACATTATGATTGGCTAAAGCAAATTTTCAAGAAGCTGGTTACCTTGCAATAGGTATAGAATGGTATAAAGGATTTAACAACTCATCATAGGCCTTATTCATAGTACATGGATTTCTTGTGGCTAGATTATGTGATATGCCACTGTCTATGGTGAAATGAGAGGCTTTAACAACAACATTGCTTTTGTGCGCAGTCAGCATCCCCTTTTAACACTGTTGTTGTTATTTATCATGCTAGAGCATGTATTTGTGTTTCAATAGCACATTACACAGCAATTCAAGGTTAATGGAGGAGCCTAAAGAGAGCTACAATCCTGTCAAGCAAAATAAGAGAGATCCCCAAAAGGAGCCTCCCAATTTATTGTTTCCTCAAATATTCTTCCAGTTTTCAATATTTCTTTTACTACATAAAACTCTGTGTAGGTAAGAATATTGCAACACCGGCAGCAAAGCTCAAAATGAGACTTCATAGGAAAGGAAATAAAACTGATTTCATCTGCACTGTCATATCCACGAAGCACCAAGAAGCGTGTGAGCAAGCCGTCTATCAAGCATCAGGTGCTACTAAGTGTGCAGCCAGGTATCTTTCCAGCATTCAGACTTCCTCTAGATGATGCAGAGGACAAGGCACACAGGCTGTTACTCCTTAGTACTTCTCCTAGGTCCCTTTTTAGGTTGCTGGTGAAGTGCTGGCTTGGATATGCATTTCTGTTCTCGTTAAGATCTGAGAGTAATCAGTCCCCTCATGCTGTCCCACCTCTGTGAATCACTGGGATTTACTGATTGCCCTTTGACTCCCAAACTGGGTGTTCTGAGAATATGCACATAGACTTGATGGGATCTTGATGATCTGCTAAACTAGGTGCCATCAACACATTCCATGTCCACATCTGTTTTGATGCTGTTTGTTCCCTTGGTTCATCCACACCCTGACGCTCCCATTAACACCAATCTAAACCTTTCTAATACACTACCTCCAGCTAAACAAAGAGCCATTTTTCAAGACTTTTTAAGCAGTGGTGCCAGTGCACACAGCTGCTGGCCCAAAACTTCTCCTGTATGTACATATGCATGTCCTACAATTTCCCTAATGCTATTCAAGCAGCCGTGTCAATACAGTGTATGAGGTGGTGAGATGGAGAGAACAAGCTGCAAAGAGGGAGGCAGCAATAGCTTGATGCCTTGCTAGTGAGGAAAATGCAGCCACAACCTAATTCCCCATTTCACCTCTCTAGGTACACTCACTGCTCTCTCCTCCCATTCAGGGTGCAAGCTGACATTGCTAATTGGCCAGCCCACATTACTTGTTTCATCTGATTCATTAGTAGTCTAAGAAGTAAAAAAGATTTATTTTCCACCTACCTGATGGAGAAGATACCTTTGAATTCTCTGGAACCGCAGACAGAAAACTTCAAGGATCACCTTCCTCACTCTTGCTACAATATACAACTACATCTGAAAACCAAAGATATTCAGATACAATCCTGTTGTAAACACTGTCAATTTCTACAAGCGCTTAAGATTTCATTGAATGGCAAGCTTTTTTTGCAGCATAACTCTAAACATCTCCTAACAGTAGGAACCTATCATTTGTTTTGATTTCCTAATGAAAACAAATTCACTCTGCATCAAAAATTAATAAGGACAATTTGCCTCAAGATTTTTCAAACCATTTCCTTACTGTAGGAATCAGCATTCAGAATTTGCTAAGATAAAGCACAAGGCCATCACTTGGTCAAAACTCCTACATTCAGAAAATTGTCAATGGAAGTGTAAATTCTTGGAGGATGTCTAGCTTATTTCAGATGCATTTGATTCACCAAAATTCAAGCCTGAATTTGTTGAGACAACTTTTCATATTTTTCAATATTGATTTTGTTTTTATGGCATATTTATTCTCCCCAGTGAGCACCCGATTTCAGGTTATATGATTTCCTATCACTGTGGAGGTGAGTGAAGTTCTCATTTTTCTTTGACATGCTTTCTTCAAGGCAATGAAAATCCTTCAGGTTTGTTTAAAACATGACAGTTTTGTAAACATCTACATTCTAGGGTCCATAGGGTTTAGAGTAAACTAATCAACTCTGTCTCACGAAATGTGAGCCCAGATTATGAATTTGTATGTTAGTTCTGAAACGGCACACTGAAGTCTGTCAATTGTTGTTCAGGTGCTTATGGAAGACTATAAAAAAAAAAGTATTTTAGATATATCCACTTACCCATGAAATGTTTGTGTAATTTTTATTTTAAAATGTACAGTACATGGAAACATTCAAGATGTTTAAATGGCAAAGGTGACACATGGAAAGGAATGGAAGAAACTGTCAATCTACAATGACAGTGTCCACTAAAAACTATCACATAGAGGTTGGGTAAAGGAGTACTAACAATCTTTCTTGAATTGAAACCTAAATGCTAGATACATTTCTCCTTCAAGTTAAGAAAGAAAGAAAAGATTTAACATGCAGGTGCTGGAATCTCTGTAAATTAATCATCTCTTTTAAGTCATATCAATGTCACTTTTGAACTGTATATTAGCTGTGTATTAGAAATATGTATTGTCTGCTACATGCTGGCTCCAGACTGTGGAATAGTACTCAGGATGTCTACTCCAATAGTGTTATTAAATGAAAACAGACTGAGAAGACATGTTCTTAGACTGTAGACTAAGAATTTCATCACATGACTAGTCAATACATGTGGTAGTCTAGTTGGTTCTGGCACAAGAAGTATGGGAAAGCCTTCAGTCTTCATCTAGGCAATTATGCCCACAAGAATGTTAAGGTTACAGTAACTCCAACAGATATTTATGTATGAAGTAATTTCTGTTATTGCATCTACCAGTGTAACAGGAAGTTGGAGGCAAAATCAAAACAGCTTAATTTTTAACTTATTTTGAGAAATGAAACAGAAATAGTATATGTACAACAACAAGTACATGTACATCTCAACAAGGGCAAGTGCAGGGTCCTGCACCTAGGCAAGAATAACCCCATGCACCAGTACAGGTTGGGGGTGTCCTGCTGGAGTGCAGCTCTGCAGAGAGGGACCTGGGAGTCCTGGTGGACAGCAGGTTACCCATGAGCCAGCAATGTGCCCTTGGGGCCAAGAAGGCCAATGGGATCCTGGGGTGCATTAGGAGGAGCGTTGCCAGCAGGCTGAGGGAGGTGATCCTGCCCCTCTGCTCAGCTCTGGTGAGGCCACACCTGGAGTTCTGTGTCCAGTTCTGGGCTCCCCAGTACAAGAGGGACATGGAGCTCCTGGAGCTGGTCCAGCAGAGGGCTATGAAGATGATGAAGGGACTGGAGCATCTCTCATACGAGGAAAGGCTGAGGGAGCTGGGCCTGTTTAGCTTGGAGAAGAGAAGGCTGAGAGGGGNTGCCCAGCGACAGGACGAGAGGCAACAGGCACAAACTGAAGCACAGGAAGTTCCGGCTGAATATGAGGAGGCACTTCTTTACTGTGAGGGTGACAGAGCACTGGAACAGGTTGCCCAGAGAGGCTGTGGAGTCTCCTTCTCTGGAGATATTCAAAACCTGCCTGGATGCGATCCTGTGCAATGTGCTCTAGGTGACCCTGCTTGGCAGGGGGGTTGGACTAGGTGATCTCTAGAGGTCTCTTCCAACCTCAACCATTCTGTGATTCTGTAATTCTGTGATTCTGTGATTCTGTGATGTAGAGACAAGATACTTAATCTAAATTTAACTGAATTGTACTCATCAAGATTAAAAAAAAAAAAAAATATGAAAAAACAATGGTCAGCACCACCAAGGGTCTGGAAAATGTTAAGCAAGGGATAGCGTAAAAGTGAGTGCTAGTAGTGAATAAGTGAAATTTTAGACCATATGGAGAGAAACAACATGTCAAAACAACATGCCAGTATTTTTATTGTCTAGTTAGGGATTTTTAATCTCCTTCTATGAATGTTTGCTGCCTTGTTTTTGAAGACATGTTTTGAATTTCCACAGAACAAAAAGGTTAACGCACAAAGGGTAGTTATTTTGTGTAAAATACACTACTATTAGATAGGTGTCTCCATCCTTCATTGACTGGCTCAATGCTGATGAGCAGTGGCTGTAAGCCGTGCTGTTTCCACAAAGACAAAAGGCGAAATGGGGTACATCACATTCTGGTAAGTACATGTATAGAATTCCTTTATTTCAATGGCTCAGCAGTGGACGGCACCTATTGAAATGATTGTGAAGGTCTCCTGATAAGTCTTTTACCTGTTGGTCTGGTGCAATCTGGTTCTATTTGTTTGGATAGTCTTGAAGCATGGTTCTGATGAATCTCATTGGGCTGTGGGGAAACAGGATTTACATGACATGCAAATTTTCTTTCAATATATTTATTGAATTCTCACAGAACTTTCAGAATGGAATGGTATAAAATTAACTGTATGAATTATCTATATGTATTTTTTTGTTCCAATGCTGAGCTTCTGTAATGGTACTTCCTTTGTGAATTTCCCTTATTTTGTGAAATCCTGTTCAGGTGGTGTTGCAAGTGCAGAGGTAAACAAAATAACTGAGGCTTTTGTGCAAATGCATGTTTTAGATGGTTGCTTGTTTTATGAAGGTAGATGTGTTAATATGTGAGTTTAAGTGCACCTAGTAGTCTGTAAATTGCCATTTCTTTTTATGTTCATCATCCTACTAGAAGCTTGCTGGATAACTATCCCTATCAAAGCAACCTCATTTATACCTTAAATAATCACAGCTGAGACAGCACTAAAATACAGTAAATCATTCTACCAAGTTACATAAATACTCCATCTGCAGTATCAACACAGAATAGACTAGCGTTTGATTTTCTTTTTACACAATTTAGGTGTAAAAACTAGCAAATGAATCTAAACTGGAAGTGACAATATTGTAATTATTGCAAAAAAAAAAAAAGTAATGAAGATATTGCACATAAATATTGAATGAACAAACAAGAATAATAAATACAAAGTTATGTAAATACTATGGAAAACTGAAAAAAATAATCTGAATATTTCTTAATTAATCCAATATTATTGGAAGCAAAATCACAGAAGATTATCTACATCATATTCTCCATCTTGTAGAGGAATAAAATTAGCTTGCTTAAAAATGGATCAATATTGCATTTTTTTTCTTTCCGCTCTCCTCTCTTTAAATCTTTGAAAGAACAGAGCTTCCCTATTTTCTTCAAAAGCTACCAGTAGGTAAAGTTGGGATGTCAAGCCTTTTTATCTGAGATTTCTCACAATGTGTGTGTTTTCTTTTTTTTCCTGCTTTGTACTTTTTTAATATTATTCTTAGGTTCTCCTGGAAAACATTAAAGCACATTACACAGACAGCGCATGTGTCTCAAATATTTCCATACCTGTTTTAAAGCAAAAATTCTCAGGATGAAAATAAATTTCATGTATTTGCAAATTAAGTTGTTCATTAAGCTTCTCGTGTTTCAAAGTCCATCTAAAAGAAATAATGAAGAAAAGATGTATTTCAGAGTACTATCTTCCTTGTCTGTCACAGAGATTTTTTCTACTTACACAAAAATTATCAAGGGGAAAAAACTGTTATTCTTTGTCTACCAGAAGCCTGAGGACTACTACTTCTGCGTGCAAGTGAAAGGGAGGAGGGAAGATACAAGAGTGGGAGGAGAAGGGTTTAAATTTCTGCAATAGTAGTATGATTTATTTGGTATTCTCTCTTGCTGTGACCAAAGAAAGTCCATGAATAAGGGTCTCATCTTACATGACAGAAAGTCCTATCTGTTTTAAAGGGATGTCTGGCTAATATCATTGACTTTTCTCTCCAGGCACATTTACTAGACTCTTTTTCCCCTTGAGCAGTTTATCATTCCTTGACATATAGCAAGGGATCATTTACTTACAAAAGTGATGTAACTATGCCACTAAAATTGAATAATTTTGCTAATTGGAAGAAAAATCTAATCATGGATTGAGACTGGAAAAAAAAAAAATTGATTGAACTTATTCAACCCAATAAACCTGAGGCTGAACTAACTGAACCTCTAAAACCTCAGTTAGTTTATTTTATTTTATTTTATTTTACTAGAATTGAACTATTGATCTAATTTCTTTTAAATATGTTTTTCCATCTACTTTTGAAATATTTTCTCAATTCTAAATAAATCAGATTCATTGTAAGCCTGACCCTAGAAGTTAAACCCATTGATCAGAAGTCACCACCTCTGCTTACAGAAGGTAGAAATATCTGATATAGTTTGAGTTTTATTTCAGTAGTAGCTGGAACACTTTCTCTTAAAAGATGAACTTTATTCACCACTTCCTGATGTTTGCAAGCATTCACTGCAGGGAATTTTTAAGGTAGATCACATAAATTTGAAGCTATTTTGATTCTGAAGCTAATTTTGATTGCTGTTTTATTGAAGTTGTTAAAAGCTAGGTGTTTGATTCCTGTAGGCATGACACCTTGCATCAACGTTGCAACCAGGTGATACAGCAAACCCTGCGGAAGGAAGCCTATAGTTCTCTTGATTTAAGTAATTCCTTACTTAAATTGGAGGTAAGCATCAGATTTACAGCAGCTTGCTTGAAAAAGACAAACTGGCCCGAGAGCCAGGTAGTGAGATAAGTGCTCTGTTTAATAAAGTTAAAGCAGCAGCAGCTGACTGACCCCAGCATTTGAAGACCTCACTTGAAGACCAGGCTTAAAAGCAAGAGGTCAATCTTCTTCCAAATTCGTATCTTACCACTTGGGTTCTGAGGTTTCTTGATTCTACCAGCAAGTCAAGGGGGGCTCTGATTTTTCAGTAATTAAGGCTGATTTGTTTTAGGCTGGGTGAGGATGTCAGAAAAGCAAAGCTCTGGGGGACCAGAGGGAACTTGGTTCCTATCCAAAGCTTCCCAATAGCACTCAAAGCTTGCAGAAAGAGTTCAGCCATTCCATTCCCCAGGAATGTATGTAGAAAAAGACAGAGAGAAGTAGAAGAACAGAAGGAAAGTGAGAAGGTCCAAACCAGATACCAGAGACTTGGACTCTGCCCCACACAAAGCTTCAAGACAGGTGCAATTTTCCTTACTTCATTCTTCTAAGAAAGTGAACCTCTTTCTTTCTTTTTCACACACAGTCTCTCACACTTTTTCCTAATGCTCTTGGAAAATTCTATCTTTAGTCATCTTTGCAAAAAGTTTCCTTATGGTGTAAGTAGCTCATCTCCCAGATTCTGCGGAACCCTCTGTCAGAAGAATTCTGAGTGATGCAGACCTTCTTTGAAGAAATTGAGAGTTGAGAAATTAACATAGAGCTGACTAAAGTTACGATTCTTTATTCTCCTGTTTTGCCAACAACAGTTTTAAGCAAAATACACACACTTGTAAATTTATGTTCTGGTATTTTATTTTTTCTCAAAAAAGAACTGTGATTGGGAATTTGACCTTACCCTGCACACTTGCTACCACCGACCTTAGAGATCTCAAATGTGTAGGCTTACTGGAACTAATTTCCAAAAATCAATTTCAATTTTTGTATACTGAGTGTGATACCAGTAGATAGTTAACTCCGTTTTGTGTGGAAGAGAGAAAATATGTTCTTTGAGGAAAGGGCAAGATGACCCAGGCCTTGGAGATATCTAAAGAATGATTAACTGAGGAACTGCTAATCAGGAAGTCCATTATGTTGACATTCTTAACAGAAACATCCTGACATATGCCCAATCAATGTAACCTGAATAGTTGGCTGAAAAACAAAGATTAGGAGTATTTTAATGTGAACTATCTGTGAACTATCCTCATTATAAAACTCATGCCCCTAGGCTGGGAGACCCCAGCCCTACAAGGGACCCTTCCTCTCTGAGGATGCACAGAATGATTGTCGTGTCAGCAGTATGCTAATTATGTAAACAAACAGAAGTTAGAGGATTGTATTAACATGTAAATGTAGTGATAAGGAATTGTATGAAGAATGGCGCGGAAAATCCTTAGGTGTGCCAGCTTTGTGGGAAACCACCTGGTTCCCAGGCTTGCGCAATTCTGAAATAAACAATATCTCGACCTACTGTGTGGATTGGCTCATTGCACACCAGGAAACAAAACCAAAAGACAACAAGTGTACATGTCTCTCCTAGTCACACACTGTGAGAAACGTCTCACAATAATTTTCTCCAGGCAGGTTCTCTGGTGAAGGAAATATATTTACTCGTGATTGCAATGGTGGGTGTCCTGCAAGCAGGAGCGCGCCTAACAGTTACATAGCAGAGTTTATATACATAATTTCACGGCGATCAGGACCCTCCCTTGTTTCCCCATTGACGGGGTACTCCAGGTTCACAACCTATCTGACGCTTCACAGACTATACATGGCTCTCAGTTGCCAGCCTGTTATTTTTCAAGTTTCTTGTGACTTTTCACTCTGTGAGGTGGTAGTATTTCTTCCCTTATCTGACTTGACACCACGATTCTCGCCTAAGTCCATTAAGGCGTCTGGTTGTTGTCTGCATTTTACAAGGTTGTCTGGTAAGCTTTCTTATCACTGCAAGCACCACATTCCTTTCTCCTAAACAATGTAACATCTCTTTGCAAAAACACAAAAGCACTCTTTCTTACAATACCTACACTTTATGGCTCTGTTAATGCATTAAACTTTTTTTTTTTGTCTTACAACGTTTTACAGAAAAAAAATGTATCCTCTATGACATACATGCCAACACCTACTTTGAAAAAAGTACCCACTGGATTTGTTAAGGCAGACCATGTGTCAGCTGTTGAACCAATTATTTAATTTGTCAGAGGAGATGTTGGGAAAATGTGGCTTTCGCTTAAGAATTGCTCATGAGGCAGAACAAGGATACCAAAATCTTTGTTTGAATAAAGGGAGAAACCCAACAGGTGACCAACACCCAAGGTTCTCGGGGCGCTGAATCCACCTTGACCTTTTTATACTGTCCCAGCCACGGAACAGCCCACCCCGTGCCCTTGGCTGAGGTACCGTGCGGTTGCAATCTCTGCGATCTGCCCATCTAACAGAACTTTCTGGAACTTTCCACTCGTTACTATCAACTTACATAGATGTTGCAAAACCTAAATCTTACAGAAAAATAAAGTTGTGAAACCTAAGTCTTACAGAAACACAAAAGTTTAAGTCCTAACTTTTCACCACATTTTGTTCCTTTTTATGGTTTACAAAAGTAGATGTTTGCCCGACACTGTGTCTTCCTGTGGTTTTGGCAAGAACACGTGCATTCTCCTTTGTCTCCCTAATATGAGCATCCAGTAATTTTCCACGCAACTCCCTCCGCTTTTATCATCTTTTGTTCTTGTTAACTTCTCAATCATCTTCTGAATGGTGACCGTCTTGGTATCTGTTTCAGTGGGGATTTGGGTAAGAATCATTATCCTCTCTGATTTCCCCATGATATTCAGAGTTAACCTCTGAAGCATACATTTGATGACGGCTATTATTACCATAAGTGCACAAAAGCCAATTAACAATGTAATACCCATTTGTACTAACCAATGTCCCCATCCAGTCAGATATAAAGAAGACAATAAATTCTGTAGCCATTGCCCATCGCTTTTTTTCAGCTTTTCCATGGTTTCCTTCAGGTTGGCTATCCTTCCCTTAATATATTGTGAATTATCACTCAGATTAAAGCAGCACATTCCTTCAAATTCCTCGCACCCATGCCCCTGTGGCAAGAGAAGGTAATCAATTGCAGCTTGGTTTTGTAAAGTAGCTGCCTGAACTTGCCCCAGTTCATCATTTATGGCTGCCAAAGCTTGTGAAGTCAAATTAATAGTTTTAGCTAGATTACAAGTTACTTTTCTTAACTCTACCCCATTATGTACACTGAGTGCTGGAAGTCTGACTAGGGAGGTGGCCATTGGTGCTATTTCAGCTTTTGGTAACAATTTCACCTAATCATCACAATCTTCATTAAAGGCATGAAGGCTTCTCTTGAATCTATTTCTTGATCGAATCTTGTTAGAACTCCAGGATGGGACAAAAGCAGTAACTTGATCTCATGTACATGGTCCTCCCGTGGAGTTAGCTTGAATGTCAGAGTAAGCACTCTTCCTGCATAAAAATACCAACCAGCTGGTAATATAGATGAGTTGTGTTATAAGAAACCTCAGTTGTCTGATTGCATATTAGCTCAACATCAGTTAAGTTTACCTTTGGCTTGGTACTGTTAACTACCATAAAACATCTCTCCGCAGGAGTTACATTGGCAGCGTGGAAGACCTAAGTTTTCTTATTTAGCTTTGTGACTACTGATCCCCAACTTGCTACCATTTGATATGTCATAGTAATATTGAAATTACTAAACAGAAAATAGATCTGTATTAATTGAGGGGAGGCAGTGACTCCTATCATACAGGTGGTAAGTACGATTGACTTACCCCCAGCAACACAGAATGAAGTCTCATTCATAGTTTCCTTTGCTATCCAGACCCACGAATTGTCATCTGATGTTGGATACAGTGACAATAGATTGGACCCGAGTCCCCCTTAGGATAATCCCCCATACCAGAATCCACAGATCCAGCTTCCCTCTGAGTCTAGGAACTCTTTCTGATCTCTTTTCGGATAGTAAGTTTTAACCCAGAATCATGTAGTTCCGAAGTATATTCAGTGGGAGAGGTTACTTCTTTGCCCAGGAGTCCACCCTTTTTTGGCAGTCTTCACAGCTGTCTCAGTCATTAACAGTACTTGTTATGGATCAGTCCACTCCGTGGTGAAGCCAGATTCCTTTCAATCTTTTATCAGGACCCAGTCTCCGTTCCGGATGTGGTGAACAGCGAAGTCCAAAGGCGGGGTCTGGCTTAGCTGAGCCTCCTGTCAAAGACTTTTCACAGCAAACAGTATCTTATCAATATACTGGCGTATATACATATCTGAAATGGGTGCTCCTTCTTCTGTATTTACATTTATTGGATAAGGGATTCCATACAGAAGTTCGGATGGGGATAAATTAAGATTTCCTCATGTTTGGTTCTGATTCTGATCAAAGCTACTGGGAGAAGCTTGACCCATGAGCCTTTAGTCTCTATAATTAACTTAAGCAAATGTTTTTTTTATTTCCTCATTTATTCTTTCAACCCATCCAGAACTTTGAGGATGCCAAGGTGTGTGAAAATCCCATCTAATTCCCAGGTGTTCCATAACTCCTTGTAAAACTTACCCAGTAAAATGGGTCTCTCTGTCTGAATCAGTAACTTCCATTAACATAAATCATGGAATAATCTGTTCTAATATTTTTTATCAGCATTCCCTGCTGTTGCACTAGCACAAGGGAAAGCTTCTGGCCATCCTGTAAGCTGGCAGACTATAACAAGAAGATACTTGAAGTGTCCTGAGCAGGGCATCTCGGTAAAATCAATTTGGCACCGCTGAAATGATCTTACAGCCCACAGTCTTCTTCCCCTTGTTAATTTATTTATCCTCTTCTGATTTACCTTAAGACAGGTAACACACCCCTCTGTAGCCCTTTTCACTACACAGAAGAGACCTAAGGCTGCAAATCTTTTCAGGAAAGCCTCTGCCAGCCCGTGTGGACCCCAGTGGCTTCCTTCATGCATCTGTTTTAAAATCTGGAAAGCCGAAGCCTTAGGTATCCATTGTTGTCCTTGACGGGTAAACTAGGCCCCATTCTCTTCCCTAGCCCCTGTTTCCCTGATTTGGGCCAGTTCATCTTGGCCCAAATCTCATCACCATTCATTAATAGTTCTGGGAATAAATGACACTGTGGGTATGAGCAGTTGCGGTCTCAGTACTAATTGTGCAGGGGCTCTTTTTGCTTCCTCATCAGCTAGTCGGTTTCCTATTGCTTCTTCACCTTCCCCCTTCTGATGTCCCGTAATACATATTACTGCAACCTTACTTGGAAGTTGTATTGCTTCCAGCAATTGGAGTATCAATTCCTCACGTACCAAGGCCCTTCCCTGCAGGTTAGTAACTCTCTTTCTGCCCATAATTTCCCGTAAGCGTGGACTACCCCATACACATATTTAGAGTCGGTGTATATATTCAAAATTCAATCTTTGCTTAGCTCGCAAGCCATCACCACCGCATATAATTCAGCAGTTTGTGCAGACCAGTTTGATGGAAGCTTTCTGCTTTCAAGTATTTTTCTTCCACTAATTACAGCATATCCAGTTTTTCTTTCTCCATTTATCACCTGTATTTTCTCCTTCTGGCCAGCGACTGTCTCTCAGTCCTTCTTGTACTAATGTTTGTAAGTCTACTACCTGGATGCAGTTATGTTGCCCTCCCTGAGAAGAATTCTCAGGATCTGGTCCGTTCAAATAAGACACCAGTTTTTTTCAGACTCAACTTTAATTTCTAAATCATCTTGTTCCATCAAGCTGGTCTCATATTTAAATAACTGTGCACTTGTCATCCATTGCGAAGCTCGTTCAGTTAATAAAGCCTTTATCT
>VXAA01006760.1:118386-146296 GCA_013399115.1 Anseranas semipalmata | reverse complement strand
TAGATGACAGCAGTTGCTCTTCCCATGTCCACCAACANTAGATGACAGCAGTTGCTCTTCCCATGTCCACCAACACTGTAACCTTGTTGTAGAAGGCCACCAGATTTGTCAGGCACGATTTGCCCTTACTGAAGCCATGTTGGCAGTCCTCCACCTCCTTATTTTCCATGTGCCTTAGCATAGTTTCCTGGAGGATTTGGTCCATGAGCTTGCTGGGCACAGAGGTGAGACTGACTGGCCTGTAGTTCCCCAGGTCTTCCCTTTTTAAAAATGCGGGTTATGTTTCCCCTTTTCCAGTCAGTGGGAACTTCACCAGACTGCCACAACTTCTTAAATATGATGGACAGTGGCTTAGCAACATCATCCTCCAGTTCCCTCAGGACCCCCAGTCCCATTGACTTCTGCACCTTTAGGTTCCTCAGATGGTCTTGAACCTGATCTCCTACAGTAGACCGTTCATTCTTCCAGTCCCTGCCTTTGTCTTCTGCGACTTGGGTGGTGTGGCTAGAGCACTTGCTTGTGAAGATTGAGGCAAAAAAGTCATTGAGTACCTCAGCCTTCTCCATATCCCAGGTAACCAGGACTCCCATTTCCTTCTGGAGAGGGCCCATGTTTTCTTTAGTCTTACGTCTATCACTGGTGTATCTACAGAAGCTTGTCTCGTTGTTGTCCCTGGCCAGATTTAATTCTATCAGGGCTTTAGCTTTTCTAATCTGACCTGTGGCTTCTTGGACAATTTCTCTGTATTCCTCCCGGGCTACCTGTCCTTGCTTCCACCCTCTGTAGGCTAAGAAATATGTCTCCTATTCATATGATAAAGGAGGACAATATATGTGAGACTGATACAGTGACTCCCAGATTATCCTGAAGACCAGGAACAGTGGGTAAGAATTGATAAAGCAAATTAGTTTTCTATCTGTAAGTCACTCCNTTTTTTTTTTTTTTTGTAGCAGTTGCTCTGATATTCCAAGTTTAGGCAACTTTGTGCAATAATGCTTGTCAAATGCTTGAGCACCATGCTCAGAATAGCAAAGGGGTTATGGATTTAGTAATTCTTGGAAGTCTTGAGTGAAAAATGTGAATGACTAGTTATTCCATCAACAAGCTTGATCTGCACAAGCAAATTATATGCAGTCCAAAGAGAATTAAAGAATGGGGTAACTTAGCCTCCAGTCTCACATTCATTGCCTTAGATCCTGGTGCCCATCTGTTTTACACTCCCTTGAGTCCAAGTTTAGAAATGTTTTTCACTGCCTTGCTCAATGACAGAAAGCTTTCCTGGTTGGCCTAAGCTACTTAGTTATTAACCTACTAAGTGGGTGCTAATTCTTCTCAGGTCTTTGCAAATTTCAAAGGAGCCTATAAGGCTTGTGTAGATAGAAAACTAGTTACTTTTGAACCCCTGGAATGGTTTGGAGCTATTGTTATATTTATAGTATATTGGCCGCTGTATAATTAACAATCACCACAGTGCTAATAAGAGTGCAGACTTTGATTTTTCTGAGTTAGCTGTCTTCAAACAAGATAGTAAAATAAAAATAAACTTACTTAAGTATTTCAAGGTAAAGCAAAAAGACAAAATAAAAATGCAACATCTAGCTCATATTTAGGTAAGGACACCAGACACGAGAAGGAGAGATATGGCAGAGCTGGAAATGGTAGCTTAGTGTTGTGATTCAGCTGGAAAAACAAACCCATATTCAAAAAAAATCACAGATAGTGGAAGTTCAGTGAGTATGCAAGACTTTCAGATACTAAAGCCATGGAAAGCATTTTCTCAGGTTCTCTTCTACTCTTCTCTTTTACAGATTATTCCACGTTTTGGAACTTTATACCAGTTGGTAAGTTATTTCAAATACATTGTCCAGTCTCACAGTGCAGATTGCATTGTTCCAGTCAAGTTTTTTACCAAACCACTCAATACCCTTGGAGAGCAAGCAGGGAAAAGGAAGAAATAAATGGAGGGATGAATAGGTAACAATAAGGGGAGAATACAAGGCCTGAGTAGAATAGATGAAAAGAGGTGAGTAAAACCAGGAGAGGAACAATGGAAATTGGGGAGAAAATGCTAATGTATTAATTCTGCCACAAGCAGAAATTCAGCAGAACCATTAAGAAACATGACAGAAAGTGCCCATATCCCTCTCAGCCTTGCCCTATATAGACAAGAAATAGCCATCTAGCAAAACTTATTTACATTTTTGTTTCCGTTACTAAGACTTATTAATAGAAACCTTGTTATGCTTGTTGAAAAGTGAAATCTTCTACTGATGGTAGCTGTTGAACCAAATACTCAAGGACCAAATAGGTTGTAAAAATTATAAACTAAAAAAAATGACAAAGTACAGAAGATAAAGTCACTATCTCCTGTTCAAATTGCTCCTCTTTTGAATCTGCTGTTGCCACTCATAGGTCTTACTGGTCAGCTCTTTTTTCTGAAGAAAGTGATGAGATGGCTAAACTTCATCTTTGACCCCCATACAGTACTGTCTGAAGGAGAAGGCCTTCTGTTACTTAGAAGTTGGAGAGCTGTCTGAAAACTTATCTGTATTGTACTGAGTGTCTGCTGTGCAAGCAATACTGCCTACTATGCAAAAGACAATCAGTGGAGATAAGATCCTCTGAGCATGGTAAAATTCTTCTTAATTCTTCTTACTATATTGGCTTCTTAAGACAACAATGAGGTTATACTACTCTGCTGTTTAGCAAGGTGAATGACGGGCAGGATGAATTGCTTTCAGGTTTCAGAATTAACAAGTAAATTAAATGTTCTTTAAATCTTTCAATACTTAATCTGATACAACCAGAATGTTTATTTATTTTTTTCAGAGATTGCTGAACATCCACATTCAGGCATTTTTCCCTGTTATTCAAATTTCTGTAGATAAACTTGTAGCTACTAATTTGTAAAATCCTCTTGCAACATTGTCTGGGATGCTGTGTAAAATGGATAGTGGTGCTTTTTATAAAATGAGCTGAATGAGCAGAATGATCAACAGAGGAACAAACTAACGTGTGGAAAAGACTGAACTGGTAAAAGTGAAATGACTAAGAAAAGTTGACTTCATGTAAAAGTCCCTGAACAAGGCTATAACACAACTATAGAGGCTGTATTAGGGAATTCCTCTCTAGAGGCATTCCACAGAGGGAAGTGGGACATATCTCTCATCACCTGTTCAGATGTGAAATGCTCAACACAGTGCAGTCACTGATTCCTTGGTTTCAATGGGCCATAATCCAAGAATTAATTGCAAGAATTTTTCACAACATCACTTGAGATAACAAATTCGGGTGGAAGAATGATTATTAGCTATTCATATAGATTTCCACTGAGGAAAAAGAGGTCAAGTTTATTGAAGAACAAAAACAACAACAACAAAACAATACAGGTCACCCACTTTGCTTATTAGTCAGTCTTGTATTGCCCATCCTTCTAACAGCAGAGTAGATTAAGAGAAAGCGGGAAGAAAAATATGAGACAGTAAGTACAATTTATTGTTTGTAACATTCAGAGATTCTATCAAAAAATAACCAGAAAATTGGGCATAATTTTATGTTCAGTTGCATGGGACTATTAAAGCATACGCCCCCCCCGCCCCGTCTGCTCCCCCCAGTAGTGCCATTTTCAACCTGCGGTATCTGCAAATTCCATTTTTGTTCATCTGTAACTCAGCTTGTGATTCATAGCACTTTGTTGTAAATGCAAATAGTAATAAAAGAAGTCTGGGCATTTGTAAGAGAAGCATATTCTGTGAATGATGATTGTATCTCACTTCTTCAAGTAAAGAATGGATTATGTCTTTTGACTTTGATAAACAGAAAAGAGAAAAGGATAAATAGTTTTATATCACACAAAAAACTAAATTCTGTATGATCTATGCAGAACACATTAATCACTTGTTATCGTATGAACACTCAACAGATCTGGATTTAGAATCTATGATGCCAGTCAATAAAATTTATCATTTCTGATAGGAAGCCATTACTTTAGTACAGTCTCACCTTTAATATACATACACTTTCCAACTGAACAGAATCCCATTACAGGTCTCCCCTTGTCCCTCTAGAAATGCACTTCATTATCTGAAATACACAATTTCCTTTAGTCTAGGGAAAAGATTTTTATGCAGAAGGTGTGGATAGTAAGGACAAAAAGTTTACTTTATTAGAAATTTTCTCCTGGCTCTTTGAGAAACTGTTCATGTTCTCTAAAAGTCTTCCCAGTCCCTTTAGGAAAATATCTCTAGTATGTTTGTTATATTCTGTTGATCACATTAGGTGCTCAGATACCGTCATGAGGAGTGCAGTGTAAGACAGGTAGACAACATAATGAATGAGATTGCACGATGGCAGCATCTGCTATATTTTAGAGTCTGTCAGTATTCCCACAGGCACTCCATGGTGTATTCACTGACATGTTGATGTCTCGCTGAAAAACACATCTCTTCAGGCCATCGAAGTTGCCCTAGAATATATAATGAGTACAGTGCACAGCTTAAGAAACTGAGACAAAATGTTTGCTCAGCAGCACCCTTGTAGTATAAGCCATCAGACCTCACAGTGGAATTCAATTTGTGGAGACAGGATCTGTGATTGTACTTCTGATAATATAAAAGCGATATAGGATGATCGTGCCAAACTGGGAGATGGTGTAAAAAGGTGTGACTTAAACAGAGGTTGCTTTGCTTTCATTTAACCTTGGGTTCACTAAGTTAGTTTAATTGAAGAATTCCCAACTTTTCTTTTCAGGCCCCCAGAAATGATCCAAAGAAAGTCAGTGCAAACAACTTTATAAATTCTTGACTGTAATGTAGCATCTAAATGCACAGAAGGCTAGAAGTAAGAGTTTAAGCATGCCATGTACTGTGTTTTATTGGAAGGAATAATCAAAATGTAGCAAAATAGAACTATGCCACAAATGAGCTTGGCTTGATGATTTCAGTGATAATTTTGCCTAATCTGAAGGGCAGATTTCTCTGCCATAAAAATACAATTGGAATGATTTTTGATTCCTGTCTATAGTACCCAAAGAAAACATAAGGTGGTCATTGTATAAAATACCTTAAAATAATCTTTATAATAATTTTATATAAATACATTACTTTCCCTCCTAAGGGAAGTGTCTGATGTGGGCCAGTCCAGCACTCTAACTAACTCAGCAGAGCAGACACAATTGTAATTGCATTACAATTTGTATTTCTTCTTCCCAGTTATCATCTCATTCATTGCCTTACTACTCTTGTGACCACAGTGATTTGGCAGGAATGTGTCAGCAAAGTGAAAGGTTGTGTCCTTTTTTTTTCTTTTTAGCCAAAATCTCCATTCTTTTGTAATGACTGAAAATAAACTGGCAGCCCTATTTGCTTTTTGCCTTTGGTTGTGTTCAGCAGTGGCACTCTGGTTTTTGAAGAATCAAAATGCCTCATTCCCAAACCAAACCAATAACTGCATCTTTTGAATGTGACTTCCCTGGACTCAATGTGATGTATTTTGTAACTTTTGCTCTTTTTTTTTTTTTTTAAATAAACTGTCGAAAACTGCCACTGTCTCACAAACATGGTTTAGAGGCACTGAAGGGCACAAAGATAATGAGCTGCACAGGATAATACCCTGGGCAAAATAGGGTTGAGGAAGGAACATTTTAAAAAACTTACAGAGGATTTTTACACTGTTTTCTGTCTTTCAACTAAAGTCCAATTTTGGACATTTCTTTGACTAGTAATCAAATTTCTCTTTGAAGGCTTAAAAATACAGCTGGGAGTTGTCGTTCGAGAGTGGCTAATTCTATTCTCCAGGTGTTTGAATTAAGAAAAAGCAGAAAAGCAGGCAGCTTCTTCTTCTGTCACCATTGTGAACTAGACGCAGTGAATCAAAGAGAAAGTCTGACTGATTTTGTTCATAGAGATGGATGAGATCACAACTTTGTGTTTTGCTGTGCCCATGAATTTCTTTTGGGTGAGAGTGGCCTTTGTTGTTGTTGGTTTATTTATTTATTTTCTTTTTTGATTTATGTTAAGCTGAGCAAGCAGTTCAGGCAAAATTAACCCACATATAAACAAGAGATTTAAACAGCTCTGCATTGGCCCTGAACTCCATTAGTGTTTTTCTGTCATTGCTTCAGCAGTATTTCTCAGTTTTTCTTCTTTCTTTCTCTAGAATTCATATAAAGCAGCCAACCACAGTTGTGTCAGACGAGTATAAATACTGTGCAGCCTGGTGAGAAGCAGCAACTGAGCTCAGTTCAGAAAGTTTAAATGCCATTTATTTTTGAAAGAGGTTGGTGGGTGAAGGTGGAGGAAACTGTAAAGATGGGGCTGCAAAATAAAATTTAAAAAAGCCGAATAGTTCTCTTAAAATCAAAATATGATCTGAACCATGCTTTCTTAGTTTTCTTACTGTTTCTGGTGTATTTTGAGCATCATTAAACTGGATCTGTAAGTCTTTGAATCAAAGCTGGTGAGTACATGTGTATGGCAGTGGGATTGTGCTCTACCAAAGTAATTTGAGCAATGTACTTCACAATCCCTTAACTTCACAACATTCATACAGGAGAGAAAATAACTGCTAACTCCATTTTACATGTTGGAGAGCTCAGGCACAGGTTAAATCTTGCTTCATTCCCACAGTGAGAGATTATTCAAGAACTCACTCCTGCTCTCCTAACTTCTGGCCCTAAGCTCTGCCGCTGTCAGCCTCTTCCCTTTTATCTGGTGAGCACACATATGTCAATGACTGTTTCTTTCCCTTTCTCTCCTTCTTAACCTTCCCAAAGTACTCATCACAGGACAGCTACATCCATCCATGGGCCAGAGACTTCAGTGAGAAACAAAGCCTTCTTACAAAACTGCACGTTTTCCCTAGTTCAACATGCTACTTAAGCAGGCCCTTACTTAAACTTTATCAAGTGCTTGGACATCCTTTGGGAATTTAGGGTGTCTATAGGTATGTACACAAAATTCCTACTCATGTAGCTAAGTACCACTTTTCTCTTCCAATGAGCAGTTTCTTTCTGTAGGTGCTAATTTGAGGCTGATGAAGACAACTGAACATGAATATGAGCTGAGCTGAAGTCCTGTTTATAAATCGGCTTGCAAGGTAATAAAAAAGATGCGGCTTGTGAGATTATAGCTTTAAATACTCTTTTGTATTGCAGATTTTTTTTCTAACATTGTAATTGTTCTGGGAGCTTCTAGGCATTGTATAATGACAAGAGTTTAAACTAGACCAAAAAGCATAAAATCACAAAAGAAAAAAAAATAGAGAAAAAGAGCTAGAATTCTGTCTTTTTTTATACACGTAGATCAGTGATATATGAAAACTGTAACTGATACAAAGGTGCAAGGAAACTGCTGAAGTGTCTAGCACTGAAACCACATTTTGAGTTCCAGTGCAATGCTTTAGCTGTACTTCTTCTCAGATAAAATGAATGCAGAGAAAGAATAAGTTAGTTGTGGGAAATATGAGTTACTGAACAAGGAGCACAGTAGAGATAATTTTTGAAAGGAGTGTGAGTGCACACAGGCATAAAGTGTACATATGAGTACAGAGTATGAATGTAGGTGAAATAAAACAAGTAAAACTGCTTCAATCTAAATCTTGTATCTGTTGCAAAGCTTCTTACAAGGCTTTGTCTCTACAATCCTGTAATATAATCTGAAATGTCAGTACATTCTCATAAGAAGATTTAGCTAGTATATCTGATTTGCGTATCCTAGGAAAAAAAAGCCTTGCACAGTGTGTTCAGCTAATGCAATCGCTGTTTGGTTATTAAAAGGAAACTTTTCAAAACTGTTAATGGAAGGGCATAGGAATGAGAGCTAGCACATTGCTTAAATTAAGTGTTTTAATAAAAAATGGAATTTAAACATCCTTTATAACTGAGTCTGGGAACAAGTGGGTGGCCAATGGGAAGACGGTCATGTCTGAGATGGGAAATGTCTGAGAAGAGAGTGAGTAGATACCAGCAATATCAGTATAAATAGATATCACGTCTGATCAGAGCTGTCCCATAGAACACCTGGAGTTCTATAATGAGCTTGGACAGCTTTGACGAAGTGCATTTTTATATGCAGAGATTTCAACAACTTTACAAAATAACATTTGCTGTATTTTAGATCCACTTCCTACCTGTCTGTGCATTTGTGTAAAGTTCAAGACTGGCAGGACTTCTGGGAAACGAGAAATGCTACAAGTGGCATTTTCACTGGCTTCAAGGCATGCAGGGTCAAATCATTCACGTGAGCTGGACCGTATCACTCAATAATGCACATGCCTGTGCATCAGGTATTAGTGACTTGTATGTGATGATTATACTGGTAAAAATAGAAAACTCAGCAAAATCTCTGTTGTCTCAGGTCTCATTATAGAAGAAAGCTCTTTGGACCTGGGTGACATGTGCAATATGGTTCCCTTTCCCAAAAGCTGAGCACCATATACTCCTTTCTGGAGTTTTGGGTAAGTACTTGCTTCGTGGTGAGGAAATGTTGGCTTCCTTTGACATACTGTTGAAGTGAAAAATATATCATGACCTGGATTTCAGTGAGATACCCCTTTATGTTCCTCTGTCCCCTCGGGCAAAGCAGTATTTGAGAGGCTTTCTTTGCAGTGAAAGGTGTGCTGCATGTCTCAAAATGCTCTGTCCCCTCATCTCTGCATAGGCAACTCATATCATGGTTTCATTTCCTTCCATACTGATTTTTTGAAACAGCTAAATTAATCAGAAAATATTTCTACCTTTTATTAGGAACTGGCTGGCTTGGCTTCTCAATGCTCCCTATAACTATCCTTAATTATCTGAGTCTGGGCTGCAGGGAAATTTTCAATAACAAGGACTTCTTCTTGTCTCAAGCCTTTTCTCATTGCATGTTAAAAGATTTTGAAGAAAACTTAGTTTTATAGGAGCAATTTATTTTACTGAAGCTATGACCAAAGTGTTGATGGAAATTCTTCCAAAACCAGGCACAAGCCCAGCAAGGCACATATCTTGCTGAAATGTTTTTGCTATATTTGTCAGATTATATGTAATGTTGACAGTTGTAACATTCTGGAAAAAGCCAAGCTTTTGCTTTTCTTTAATAAAAATACAGACTTGGAACTCAAGTATTTTGTGTTTTTTAAGTAGGAAAGGAATAGTTTCAATAGTGTTTGATCTTCTTACTCATAAAAATTCCTTTGCATTTAAATGATCTGAAAGTAGAATGAAATTTAAATGAAAGGGACAGTACAGACAAATACTTTGATCTCCATCCAAGTGGGGAAGTTTGTGTGGTATCAGTTGCAACCTACCAGGGAATTCTGTAAACTTACCAGTAAGCAATATAAGCTGTATGGTATTTTGAGTGAGCTTTATGGAACTAAGTCTTTCTTGTGTCCCACAGTCTGGGACTATTGAAACTGTATTCTTCTGAAATCAGTATTGTGCCTTGTATTTCCTGCAATGAACTGTAGCAACATTAAGCAAATAAACCCTGAAAAAAATCATTATTTATTAATTCTACCACATTTTTCTATTTGTGTGTTCACACGTAGCCACAATTTTATTTCATTTACTTATGGCTGCTGAAATAATTCCTGCAAATGCTTTGTCTTTTAAAGCTTTTTCCTGATAAGCCCAGAGGAAATATCTGATAGTCCATATTTATGCTGATCTTTGTATCCATACTGCTGGTATACATACATACTCCAAAGACTGCCTTACAAATTATTTTTGCTAGATACCTGTATAGGAGGCTCTGTTCTCAACTCAAACACATTCAGTTCAGGCAACCCTGATGTAGGGAGCTGGTCAGATGCTTTTTTTTTGTGTTTGAGAGGGGACCAATACCACAGTTAAAATCAACTATTTACAAAGTTTAATTGTTTATAAAGGATTTTTAACTTCCCCCCAGCAATTGTCATTACAACAAATAATCCAGACAATAAACTTTCCTGCTATGAAAGTTGCATAGGCACAACAGAAAAATGTCATGAAAGTTTGTTTAAAAATATGACTTTGATTTTATTGCTGTCAAGGTCATGGTTTTGTTTGTTTGTTTGTTTCTTTGTTTCTTTGTTTTTCTGGGATAAAACAAGTCATTTTTGTCCTGGCTCTGCAAGTGTAAGGTACAGCAATACATTGGGCAATGTTGCTGTTAATTTGGGAGTTCATCTTTGCTCTTATGTATATTTTTGTGCATAGGGGGAAAATCTGAACTTTAGAAGAAAGGCATTAGAAAATTTTGGTATCATTCACACTGAACTTGAGGAAGTAGACATAATTTTTATACATACAGGAATGAAAAATTGAATGACATTTCAGTGGAGGAGTTAGCAGCTGAACAGGGTTTGGTTTGATGTGGGTGTCTCTCAATGCTGACACAGTTTCCCCAGATGTCCAGAGCCTGGAGTAAGGAGGCAAAATATCTGATCCACTAAGTGATCTAAATACTGTAGCAGATGCATTAATGCATTAATGCACATAAACAATACCACTAAATGTATTAATATGCTAATTTACTACTGCCATACTTATTTGCCCTGACAATTTGGTTGACTACAACTGGTAAGAACTTACGGGCTGCTGGTATGTGTGCCACTGGTATGGTACCATTTTGTGGTTAAAAAAGCCAAAAGTCATGGAAATTAGATAGTGGAGAGCCCAGTTCTTGCTTCCGAGGCATAATTGTGAGAACTGTTTGTTTTGGAGATCCTTGCAGAAGTTATGTCAGCCCTGAGGTAGCCAGTTTGATCACATCTGCAGCTCACCGAAGTTAATACAAAGTCCTGAATGTACAAGCAGGATTGACTCTAGAGTGAGCTGGTTATCTGGCTCACATTATTTCTTTTATTTACATTCCTCTGGGGCCAAGCTATAGTCTTACAGCTTAAATTTGGATTAACTTTCATAGTGATTTTGAATGAGAAAAAAATAGGACTTAGGTTTTTGTAATGAGTAAACAATTTTCTTCCCATATGCACACACATACATGCAGATGCAAAGACACACACACATATACGCATATCTATACCTCCTTCTTCCCTTTGGGGATGAGCTTTATTTTATTTTATTTTATTTTATTTTATTTTATTTTATTTTATTTTATTTTATTTTATTTTATTTTTTCTCTTACTTGAGAGAAGCTTGACAAGAATGTACCAAAGGGACCTTGCTTTCTCCCCAGAAAGCAAATGTACTTGGCAATCTTGGCTTTAATTATTAGTTGTGCTAGGTCACTTGTGGGTCACTATGGCCAAATGCATTTTATAAGTGACTATATTGTATCTACAGGGAGACCTATGGGTTTTATGACAGCAGCCTCTCTTCTTTCTGCAACATAAATATTTACCCCAAATTTATAAAACCAGAATCATAAAAGAATGGGGGGTTGAATTTATTTATTATTTAGCTGAGGACATTTTTATGGGGTAATAAACTCCTTTTCAGCCAAAGGTATATTGTACAGATGGACCCTGTTGATGGCAAACACTAAAACAAGAAATACCTCGCAACCATTAAACCAAAATAATTATCAACTGTAAATCAATGCCATAAAATTAAATGGGGACCGTTTGATGGATGCAGGACAGAAAGGACAAAAAAGTTGAAAGGGCAGAGCATAACATTTGAAAAAGTTAATAACATTCATTTAAAGACATCCAACTGTAATTTTGTTGTCTTTGCCGCTTTCACTCTAGATACCTCTGTATTTGAAAAATGTGACCATCCCATTGCTCTAGATTGTGAAATTGCTTTATGTAGTTGCATATCTGTAGCCAGATTGCTCTGTAGATCCATTGTATCTTGTACTGAATACCAAAAGCTCTGGCTCAAAATCTGTCCAAGTCAGTGGAAATATTGTCTTCAACTCCAGTAAGCTTTATTTAAAAAGCATCCTAAAACACAAAGGAAAAGTAGAAACACTGAGTAACAATAAGGTCACTGCTGAAACATGAACCCTGTTCAACCTGGCAGGTAGTTGGAAATAGCCCATGAAAAGGTGATACTGCACCTGTTTCTTGTTTTTTCCTCAAAAAGACATTTGGATTAAGCTGGAGATTTTTCCTGTTTTCCAGCTTTGTTCTGCAAAAATCTTCTGAATCAGTCATAATGTAAATTTACCTATGCTTAGTCATCAGAATCACATAATTATGAACTCTTTTTATAATCAGTGAATTTATGTTACTGCTAAAATGCTTTTAATTTACCCAAACTAATCTCGAGCCTCTGTTTAACCTCTTAATATATAGGAATTGTTTATTTCATGTACCATCTGTTTCTCTGAACAGAAAATAGTGCTAGTGCTCCATTTTACAGTAAAATTATCCCTCCATTTTACAGCCATATACCTGAAGCTACAGGGCAAACTTCTTCAGATTTCTGGCAGTTATTATTGGTCCCTCGAGAGGCTGACTCAGAGCCTACTTCGGAGCACTTATTTCCCCCCAGTTGCTTTGCTAGTTGCTGCAGGGACGACCCACCGCTGTTGGATCATGCATCTCTGCACATTGACACCTCTGCAATGAAGTTTCTCTTTTATTTGGTTATCCTCTGCAGCTCACTATGTGCCTTGGCTCAGGTAGGCTCCTTCAGAGGAAGGGAAACTGTTCCCATGGAGCACACTCGGGAGAAGAGCTGTTGCCACCAGAGGCAGGACAGGTGGATTTCCAGGCAGGAGGCAGAAGCCCGTTGGCTGTGCCATAGGGAAACAGCCAGCCCAGGCTGGAAGGGTGAAGGAAGACCAGGAAGGCACGGTGCTTGCTGCAGCAGGTTGCAAGCCATTGGGCTGTCCAGAACAAGGCTTGGAGTGAGAATCTGCCTGCCATGGTCAGGGCAGTTGGTTGTAAACCAGTACTTTGTGTCTGCTCTCCCTGATTGTGTTGCTCAGAGTTCTGCTTCTAAAAAGTAATTTGTTCCTGATTTGCATTAGAGTAAGACCCAGCTTTTTTGAGCAATAAAGCCTTTTGGTCTTCTTTAGAGCTACTTCTGATCCCTGTGTAGGGATACATAGAGGATTATAATTTTCCTTTCTTGAAAAAGAGGCAAAGCTTATGGTCTCCTTGGGTTCAGCTGCATGCTGCCCTTGCAAAGGAGCTGAGCACCAAGGGTCGCTTCTGTTATGTCAGGGTGCAGGCTATGAACGTTGCAGAGAGCACCGTGGAGAGAGAAAGGAGTGACACCTTCTCAGTTGCTTTTCCTTGTCATTAGCTTCCACCATCCCAGCAAAGACACCAAAAGCAAAAGGCTATGAGCAGTGAGCTGTGAAGCTGATCTGGACAGTTCTTTCATTAGGATCCCAAAACCATGCAGTGCCAGAAGTAGCTCTATGATGATTGCATATGAAGTGAGCATAGTGTAAGGGGTACTGTGCTACCTAGTCCAAACAGAAATTAGTAGCCTAGCTGTGGGGTAGGAAAAATTCACTCATCTCAAAGTGTGGGCTGCTGCTGCGTGGCTGCTGCCCATAGCTGAGATAAGTAAAGACAAGGCAGGAGTCTCTAAACATACAGGTACCCAGCTGAGGTTGCACCCTGTTTCCTGCTCTGTTTTGGTGGTGGTATATGGTGCTTGTGGCACAGTGTGGAACTGGAACTCTTTATTTCCTGTTTTATTGGAAAGAAATGCTAATAAATGACAGGTTGTCTGAAGAAACAAAATTTGCTATAGTTACAGTCTCAGTATGTCACTTAAGAGAAGAGGGTGCAGGCACAATGTGGAATAGAATCAAAATGAGAGCAAGATAAACTATAATCATTGAAGCAGAAAGAGGGAGGAATCAAGGAAAATGTTTAAAACTCTTCAAATAAAAAATGAATTTTGATTAAGTTAGGCAGTTGCTTGAATGTTATTTAAGCACAGATGCTGAAAAGCTTAACAATTAAGCAACAAGTATGTATCTGCAGCATTCAAAATTCTGTTCATCCAGCTGTACCTTGTAAAGCTGTAATTGAGTTGGGATGTTTTAGTGACATGAGTTACAGGCACACAGCCTGAGTAATTTGATAATGTCACCAATACCTAGGGGTGGATTGAAAGGGAACATCACTCCTGACAAACTGGATCTCTTCATTTATCTGCAAGCTTGCTGTCTAGTCTCCAGCAATGGATGACACCTGAGGCTTGAAGAGGGATAAAGCCATCTGCAGGATGAACCTTACCTGCTCTGCAGTACTATCCAATGATTTTTTTTCTCCTTTTTTAGCAGTAAGAATTGTGCCTATTCCCAGCAATCCTGGTGGGATGCAGCGTTGGAATTTCTAAGGTCTTATGCCTGTAAACAGTTTGGTACAAGCATCACCAAACAAGAATGAGGGTAGCAAGCATGACAGTATTTGTTAGAGATAATGCACAATGCTCAGGGAGGCAGGGAAGGATGCTCAAGTAAGGATAAGAATAGGGATGTTATCCTTTTGAAACTGTAAATGCTTCTTAGCAGTGCTGGTGGCACAGTCCTGCAAGAAAGCACCACTGTGGTTTCAGGGGGTCCCTGCAGTTTTGTGACTGCCTGCTGTCCCATGGTAGTCTCAGATACTCTGTAGAGGTATCAGCCTGTTTTGATGAAGGATGTGTGGCACCTTTGCAGCTTCTGGATTTTCCTTTTCACCCTGTATCAAGAAGTAGGTTAAGCTGAGTAGTGTTATCTGTTCTTTGTGTTTGAATATTGCTCTACTGAAAGATTCCAGAATATTTTTTGTATCTTACTAATATAATTATGATGTTTAAATACTTTCCTCTACACAGTAAAACCACAAAATGTTATGAACCTGTACTCCTGTTAATCACTTTTCTCTATTGTCTATAATTCATCCTCCTTCCTTGTTTCTAATTGTTGTGGTTTAACCCCAGCAGACAGCTCTGTACCACACAGCCACTTGCTCACTCACTGCACTGGGATGGGAAGAAAATTGGAAAAGTAAATTGCGAGAACTCGTGGATTGAGATAAAGGCAGTTTACTAGGTAAAGCAAAAGCCGTGCGCACAAGCAAAGCAAACCAAGCGATCCATTCGCTGCTTCCCATCAGCAGGCAGGTGCTCAGCCACTCCCAGCAGAGCAGGGCCTGTCACGCGCAATGGTTCCTGGGGAAGACAAACGCCGTCACTCCAAACATCCCCCTCTTCCTCCTTCTCTCCCCCGGTTTCTATTGCTGAGCATGACACCACATGGTAGGGGACATCGCTTTGGTCCCTTTGGGCCAGCTGTGCTGGCTGTGTCCTCTCCCAGCTCCTGGTGCACCCCCAGCCCCTCACTGGTGGGGCAGCACGAGCAGCTGGAAAGGCCTTGACCCAGCACAGGTACTGCTCAGCAGCAACTGAAATATAGATGTGTTATTATAGAATCATAGAATCATTGAATCACGTGGGTCAAAAAAGACCCTTAAGATCGTCAAGTCCAACCATCAACATAACACTAACAAGTCCACCACTAAAAGACGTCCCTAAGTGCCACATTGACACATCTCTGGAATACCTCCAGGGATGGTGACTCCACTACTTCCCTGGTCAGCCCATTCCAGTGCCTAACCACCCTTTCCATGAAGAAATTCTTCCCAATATCCAAACCAAACCTCCCCTGGAGCAACTTGAGGCCATTAGCACCATTATTTTAATCAAAAATCCAAAATACAGCATCATACAAGCCTCCAAGAAGACAATTAAATCTATCTCAGCCAAAACCATCACTATTTCAGTAACAGTACTAATTTCTTTGGAAAAGCACATATGAATAGAAGTCACAGGCTCTAAAATTCTCAGGTAGCTGAGAATTGGCTCTAGAGACTGAAACTCACAGTAGTGTTGACTTCTTCTCTGGTTTTCTGAATCACTACCAGTACATGATGCACTTCAGATTTTTCCATCGCTATTCCTATACACTCTCCCAAATCAAATCCTCTGTAGAGGCACATTTACAGTAAAATGTATAGTGTATCCATGGTGTGCAGAGTGCATACTTCCTACTGTGTTTTACTCTCAGTGTGTGTAGACATAGGCATACTATCACTGTAAAATCAGAATAGATACCTAGCAGTGCTGATAGTTCAGTTCTGCAGATGAGGGTGGTTGTGGTTTCAGAGGATATTTGGAAATGAGATACTCTGGCTTATATTCTTTAGTGATTTGTGAAAATATGATCCCTATAAAACAAGTGTGGATTCAAGGGAACAAGATCTCAGCTTCCTCGTCTGAAAAGCCTTACTTGCTGACTGAAGTGGAAACGAATTACTTTCCCTTATGCTATAATTTCTTCCTTTGTAGGGTGGGAGGTGGAGGAGCACACTGTAGTTGAGCAAAAACAAATTAGATAGCTATGTGGTATCAGAAGTAATTTCTTCATATTTTAGTTCTGTCCGAAAAAAAAAAAAAAAAAAAAAAAGAATTTTAAAAGGAAAACCAAATCATTAATCCCAGCCTAATTTTCTGTTAATACTGGCCAGGACTCTTCCGTAGACATCTTGCTTTTTTTTCAGCAACAAAAATGTGGTTTTGGAAGAAAAGTTTTGTGTTGTCAAGACTTGAATTTTTTGTGGAGAGTCAGGACAAAACATTATTAGGCTTGAATTAACTTTTAATTTCCGACCAGTTCATTAAGAAGCTGCAGGTATATAAAGTTCTGCAGTGTCTCATGGGAGTTATGACTTGGTTATACTACGTTCCACTGCTTTCCTAAAAACTAGTCCCTTTGGACTACATGTTCTTTGGTGTACTGTTGTCCACCCTCTGATTAAACTAACTTTCTTCTATCCATTAAATGAGCAGTTAACTCTCCAGGAGTTTAGTGTATGTTAGCAGAGTTGATTAATAAAAAAATATGACTGAGTTGCAGCAAGGAAATATAAAATAAGTATGTCTAAAAGTAGCTCTTGCAAGGTTTTGAGTTTTACTGAAGTCTCCAGCTTCTCAATTAATGAAATTGCATGGAGAAATCACTCAGAAAGTTTTAAAGCAAGTCACTAATCATAATGGCTATGAAAAAGAAAAGTATAATGGCACGATCTAGGGGCATCTTAATAAGTTGATATATAGAAAAGAAACTTAGATATTATGAAATTATTCTTATCAGTACTGAAATTCTTTCTCATTCCTCAGTTACCATGTATGGTGGAGTCCAACTTAAGTATGAAACCACAGGTGTGCTTTTGGTGAGTCCTTTTTACCTAACAAAAATTGACTTGGGAATTACACATGCACTTCTTTATTTCTTCCTTCCTTCCTTCCTTCCTTCCTTTCTTCCTCTTTTCCTTGCTTTCCTTTTCCCCNTCCCTGAAATCTGCATTCAGATCTCCTTTCTTTCTTCCCTCCTTCCTTCCTTCCTTCCTTCCTTCCTTCCTTCCTTCCTTCCTTCCTTCCTTTTCCCCTCTTTCAGTTGATTTCCTTTTCCCCTCTTTCAGTTGATTTCCTTGACATTGTTCAGTGCTGCTGTAATCCACTCTTTGAAGCAGTTGTGCATAGCTGGTGAGTGAAGGCTCCATGTGTTCTGAAGTCATCATTTTTTATCAAAATATACTTTGTGAATTTGGGGTGGGTTTGTTTTTGTATTTTGATAGTCAAGAATGGTGATGTTTATCACTTCCAGATAGAAACAGGTTTATCAAACACCTGTATCCAATTTGGATACTCTTCTAGCTAATTTTTATGTGATGGCTGCATATGACTTGGAGTCAGCTCATCAGGGAAACAAGGAAACAAAACACAACACCCACCTACCAAAAAGGAAAGAAAAAAAAAAAAAAGAAAACAACTGTATCCAGTATCTCTTTAGAATCATAAAAAAAAAAAAAACCAAACAGTTTCAGTTTTGCAACATGTAAACAGATTGTGATGTCTAATCCACACCGTACATGCTTTGTGGAAAAAGCATATGGACATTTTGGATAAAATAGGGATCTTTGCCTTCATCCTGAAGAAAAAGATGCCTATATTATCTTTCAAATGACCTATCTTTCTTATGTAATAAAGCATTTCTTTATCAAAATAACATGGCAAGCTCCCAGTGAGGCAATCATACTGCAAAAAAGAGGTCAGTGGAAATGATACCAATCATGGCTAGATAGGACTCTCCATTAAGAGAGAAAAATGGACTGGAAAGCATACTATATGCTAATGCGTGGTGGCAGAAACCCCTGTTGTGACCCTATTTTGGTATACATATTGTGTATCTCTGATGAAAAAATGTATTAAGGAAATGCTAAAGTTGCTGGTTGTTGCATTCAGAAGTTCAGAAGTGAAGAAGGCTGATAATACAACCTTTATTCTTTCCTTCTGTACTTGTTCACTGTGGCACATCTTCCACCTTGGGTTTACATAATATTTCTTAGAAATGTCAGTAGACCCTCCACTTTTCTAAAACTACAGGTACACCTTGTACGTGTAATTGTTAGTAATTTTGTTTTTTTTTTTTTTTTTTTCAGTCTGGAGTATTCACCAGATTGGGTTTTGTCACCACAGCCTAGTATACCTTTATTCTTGCATTGTGTTTTGTGTCTGTTGCAGCCAATTTTAGAAGGGAGGCTGGAATATTCTTCTCCCATCTTGTGGGCTGCTATAATTTGCTACAAACTACCATAAACAGTGTTGTAGCTGCAACATCATTTACTACTAAATGCTAAGAACAAATCTAAAGCAAATCTATCTTGGGCCCTGTAAGGAAGGATCTGCTTATGTTGACCTTTTACATCAAAAGAAATATTTCTGGACTCATTGAAGTTTTTATAGCACATATGCATTGCTACATGCTATGTGAAGTTTCAACATTATATGATTAAGTAAAGAACTGACTTTTTTATACTATATGAGTTTATTAGTCATCTCAGATATGATTAGGTATGCAATATATTCATACAATTTAATATTTAAAGTTACTAATATAAATGACATTGAAGGAGAGGTAAATAACTGTAATCACAAGAGTAGCTGAAGAGGAAGAGGCAGGCAAATTAAATGATTTACTAAGGTTGTCACGAAAGATTTAAATTTGTGGCTCCTTGGCTCCTAGCTGATGTCCATGCCCCTGCATGGTGCCTGGTGCTTTGTATTCTCTTAACTAAAACTAAAACCAAGTATTCCAAAATTATTTACTTATTAGTTGCATATTCAGTCGCACATTTAGACCTTAAAAGCAGCTGATAGCCCAGACAGGCCATCACCTACTTCACAATTTCAAATCTTACTGGGCTGTCAGTCAGCACAGAGTTGGGCTTAGAATAAAAGTGGTTAATAGCTGAGTCTATCCCACCATAATTTGTCCTGTATCTTACATGGCACGCATGGTCCCCATAACTGTGTCTTGATCCTTACTCTCCATTACTTGTATCTTGTGGCCTTCTTCCCTCAGTCATTCTGTTACATGCATATCCTTGTCAGTCATGGTAGACAAGAATAATGATTACTCTGCCATCACAGTTCACATCTACACAATGGTTTGTTTACTAAAACACCCAAAAGAGCTGCTTCTGTCTTTCGTTTCCCCAAAAAGTTTCTCCCTGTGTCATCTAAAGCCATGTAGGGGCTCCTCTCAAGCCTTGTGCAAAGCTGTTAGTAAGCAGGTGGTGGTAAGAAGGTTGATCACTTCTTTTAGGCTTGTATGAGTGAGTCCTTTATGACTTGTGGCCTAAGTTGAGAGGCTTGGTGAATAGAAAGAAAGTGGCTTCTTCTAATTATATATTCATGCTTTATCAACTTAAAGAGATTAGACTCGTTGTACTTGGCAGACCTACAGTCTATAAAGACATTGAAATCAATTTCCACTATTCAAAAACTCTTCTTGTTACTGGGAACAAGGACTCAATTTCTTCTTGGAGTTTGTGGCTGATTGTGGGAGACACTATCACTACCAGCTGAATGCCCATACCAATGTTTCTGAACGTGCAACAGCAATGGTATCTTCATAGTATTTTTCGTGGAGAGCATGAAGTGATCCTGAATTTCATGGGCTTATCTTGGGGACAAGAGATAAGATTTCCAACTGGAACTCACCTGAATCATGTCTTGTGTTTAGCTAAGGATATTATTTTCCTGTTGAGTGAAAAAATAAAATTGGTATGGTAGAGCCTTGTGTCTTCAAGTGTAAAAGCATTATTTTAAACAATAAAAGTAGTAACTTAGAAAGATGTTTCCAGAATGGTAAAGACCCGTTTACTAGTGTTACTATGGGCTTGCTTTGTACTTTTTCTTAAATAGTTCTGTAATATATATTTGCACCTGATATATTACCTGCATGGGCTCCTGAAACAACTCTACTATAAAGAATCTTCATTTTTTGAAAGGCTAGTGTTAATTGTTTGTAAGGTCATGCATAAACAATTGATTCACTTGCACTGTCACCCTGCTCATAAGCCTGCTTGCATTTGAAAGTGAATTGTTTTTCAATTCCTGATAATGCTTCTTTGCCCTTCTCTGGTGTAAGTGCTTCTTTATTTACTCTTTTGCAGCCTTTCTCTAACTAATGGAATTTCCTAGTATGACACCTGCTGCTACTGCAGTGATAGATTTGTGGTCTGAAAATGTCTTGGTGGTGCCATTGTCTTTGCAGAGATTGGTCATTTGCGGGTATTCATGTTAACATTGTTAGTTCTTTGCTACTCACTTAGTTTCCTCCCAACCTGTAGCTTTGATAGCAAACTGCCTGTGGCTTGTGCCATTTGGCCCTGCGATTGCTATGTGATGAAACTTGTCTGTGCTGTGGAAGAGCTGCTTTTCCTCCTAGTATTTAGCACTGAAGCAGCAGAGGCAATGAGAGTGCATGACCCCTTCCCTGTGTAATGACGATCTTTCCTGCATAGCAAAACTTGAAATAAGGCTACTTGCTGCAGAAATAATGACCAAGATGAGCTTTCGTGATCTCCCATATCCTTCAATGAATTGCTTCCACTAAAGGCAGCACTACTTTCCTTATATGTGACATTGAATCAGATGATGAATAGATGTGGCCCATTCTATTGCTGAAATGTGTTTGCATTTACTTCCCTTCCNCTTCCCTTCCCTTCCCTTCCCTTCCCTTCCTTCTAGAAAGAAATAGATCCAGGGTGCTTAAGGCACCATGAAAGTACTGTAGCATGTTGCTCACCGCTTGAGTCTGGTTAGCAACATTTGTTGTGGATTATGGTCAGTATTAAACTTGTCAGCACTGACCTTCTCCATCTCATATTCCTTCTATCTTCTCTGCTATTGCTCTGATAAAACAAGCTAGGCCCTCAGCCCTCACCTCCTGGAATGTAAGTGATAGGTTTGGGAGATTTTTGGCTGTCACAGAAATGGTGTCAATTTTGTGATGTAGAGCTGGGGGAAAGTAGAAGGAATACATATGAACTGCCTAAGTATGCTGTTTGAATGTCTGCCTGAATTAAGGTCAGACTGTGCTGTAAACAAACGTTATTTATCCATAAGTAGACAACAGATTGCTACTTTATTTATTTATACAAGGTAGTTCAGTCACTCTGCACAAGCACACTTTCTGCATGAGTGCAGAAAACCTCTGATTATGAAACACATTTTCTTGCAGTATCTAGGTAACAGACCACTGAAAACTGGGTAGCCTAATGAGCACAGATTCAGGTAAAACATGGAGACACGGTGCTTTCAGCAGAACATTGTTGCCGGTGCCTGTTACAGTGAAGGTGAGCTATATGTTTTCATTTAAATTCTGCTTTTGGTCCATATAATTTGGATGGATTTTTAGTTGATAATGGACTTTAGGCCCTAGTATACTGCTGGGGGTTTCACAAGCTTGCAATAACCTGCAAATCCCTCCTCTACCACATTGGCATTCTTCCATCCCACCTGTGTTTATCCTTTTCTAGAGCAACCACTGTTCAGGAACTGCTTTGCAATGTTCTTGAAGTGTCCACCAGGTACCTTTCTGTACTGTCATGAAGACCTGCAGAAAGACGTGATGGTTTATTTGTGAAAAAAGCAACACTCTTGTTCCAAAAGCAATGCAATAGGATGCAATGACTGGAGGCTTCTTGTGGCAGAACTACACAAAAACAGCTAGGCTATGCCGGGAAAAGTTTATAGACACAAGACAAATAGAGGCAGCAAGGAAAATTTTGCACTTCACAGATGTGGAGAAGATGCTCAGAGCAGGCTGATGATTTAGGAAGCTGGAAAACTTTGACTTATGCACAGGATCTTTTCTTCTAACATGGGTTCCAGTTCTGCTTTCCAGTTCTTCATCTCTTACTCATGAAAACACATCTCTTCTGCTGTGTTTTCATGAGTTTCTTATGCAGGTGTTCAAGGCGTGATGTAGAAACAGGTTACTTTGGTGTTACATCAAAATGTTGGATAAAGTGGATTGATCTCCCCCTCTGACATTTGAGAATGAATTATGTGGTATGGCAGCAATTCATCCTCAGATACTCAAATTTTCTTAAATTTTGTATTTATTTCAGAGTATTTAAAATATACAGATTCGTATTTTTTAGGACTGACATTCTTTTTGTCTGTATTTATCTCTAATGAGTTTAATGTCAGGGTAACAAAATTGCTAGAACATTCTTATTTTCCATGTTAATGCAGTTTTTCTTAACTTTAAAGCAACAGAAGTTAAATAGTTTTGATGAAAGTTAAATGCTGGCCAACATGATAGCAGTGAATTATCTCCTTAGCTACTGGGCACTTACTCCATTCTGGTTCCTGGGCTTGACTTCCAGCTGCTCAGCTTTGCTTATACTCCTCTTCACCAAACATGATCTCAGGAGAATAGCTGAGATCCCTCGGATTAACCCTTGGACCTGATCTGACTTCCATTTGTCGGTGAAGGTGTTTATTTCCTTCCTTACAAGCTACTTCCACTTGCTTGTTGAAGAGGTAGCAGACAAGTTTGTTGCCTGTTGAAGAGATAGAAGACAAATTTGTTATGTCTTCCAACAGTGCCTTGGCATGTCCTGAGTGGGATCAATTCTTCTTGCTACTTCTTTCTGCAGTTTTCCAGAAATTGGGTGAAATACCTTTTACTAGAGAGCCTATTGCCTCTCTGTGGCTAAAACGCTTGTGTGCTGCTAAGTGTGATCACGAGGACCTTCATGACTGAGTGGCCTGTTATGGTTAACTGAGTTCTGCATGTCTGCGTGTGTTGAAAATTCTAAGTTTTGCAAACTGGATACCTATATGCCACATCTGTGGCATTGTCTCTAGCATCCTGGATTTTATGGCAAAACCAAAGAATGGTATGCTGTGTTGTTGTGGAACCTTCTGTTCATTCTGAAGTACATCTGAGCCTGAAAGAATTGCTGATACTTAAACAGTTTGTCTACTTGCCTTGAAGTATGTTTTTTGTTTTTCTTTATGACTTTTGTACAAATAACTGGTTGGTGATTGTGTTATTATTATCTACAAGTATTCCACCTGCTATTTTACTCTATCCTTTTTGTTTGTTTGTTTGTTTGTTTGTTTTGTTTTCCTCCTTGTCCTTCCCTGCTTCTTTCAAGCATTGGAGAATGCTCAGTGACTTTTGTCAAGTCCTCAGGAAAGACTGAACCTACCTATGCAAGGTGTATTTGAATGGGTTGAGACCTGCTTGGAGTTTTCCCTGACACAAAGCTTTCTCCACTGCTCAGCATTAGTCCTTGCATGCACCTGTGGTACAAAGGGGCTTAAGGAATATGTTCTGCACCGGTACTAGGAAATCCATTGAGGAGACTGCAACATGTGAAGGTACAGATAAAAAGCCCATAGCCTTGGCTGATTTCTGAGCATAAGTGGGTATGTTCTTCAGGCTTTTGGACCACTTACCGTGAAAAATTCTTCCTATATTGGGTATCTGGGTTTATAGCTGATATTGCCAGTGCTGCAAACAGATAGATCTAATGATATATTTTCATTTCTTGATTGAATAAAAGTTGCTTTCAGTCTACAACTTCTGCTTTAGAAAAAAAAGTGAAAAAAGTTGCTGCCCGAAACTCCTCATGGTATACCTTTGGATTTCATTGTTTCAGGAAACAATTCGGTAAACTCATTCCCTAGTTTGCATAGAAATAAAGAATTCTGAATTATATATTTGCAGGGCAACTTTTTGCAATAATTTTTTATTTTTTAGTCTTTTTTTTTTCCTTTTTTTTCTCTGATGACATTTACATCAACCTCTATGTCTTGTGCACTCAGTGAAGTTTACAGAGTAACCAAGTAATAATCATAACCCTAGTTCTTAAGTTTAAATATCCTTTTATGGACTGTAGATTCACTTCTTCATCTAAACCTGCTCTAGCCCATGAGTAGATGGTTGATCTTCCTTCTTTGAATAATTTGAAATATCTTCTTTCCTCGTCTTGATTATTAAGCAGTACATGAGAGCTTGGCATGTGTCTGAAACTCTGTTCTGTGGCTAAATACCAACAGTCTCAGCAGATGCACTGAGACCTGTTGTCAGTCATAATTTCCTTGAGCAGTTATGTTACAATTTGGACCTTTTTCTTCAGAAGTGTTAAAAATCTCCAATTTCAGTTGAAGGTCATGAAGATGATGTAACTCTAAAACCCTTTTTCTCTGAAGTGGATTTCTGGCCACCATATTAGAATATGCCTTTATGTAGCTCTGGCTCCAGATAACCCACTGCCAGAAAGTGACATCTTTCAAAACATACCTGTTGGAAAGACAGTTTTCCTTTAATGCCCTTGTGAAGGTGAGACTGGAGGAAGGCAGTCTTGTCAAGCACCCAAGGCTAATTTCTATGTAATTCATGGTGCTAGACCATGTGTCAGAAGGGTAGTTCTGTAGCAGTGCAAAGCAACAGTGTCACAGCATGCAAGTCTTTCGGAGTAGTATTACTATATTTGAAACGGCAAAAATTGCACCATGTATCAGTAACTTCATAATAAATAATTGTGTGTCCTGAAGAGGAGTAGGAAAGCATAATTCATGGACTTGTGCTCCATTTTCTAAATGTGCTAGGTTTAATCACTTCAAAGGTATGGAAAAATTACATCCACTGCCTTCTTCCACAAAATATGATCTTGTGCATTCATGTACATCCATACATGGAGCAGATCTGCATGTGGACTTAGTAAGTCTAGATCATGCTGAAAATAACTTGCAGCTCTTCATCGCTACAGCCAGTTTTGAATCAGGGAACATGCAGCTCCCACAGCTGTATGACAATGCTGTTAGAAAGATCATCATTTATAAGCAACAGGTCCTCAAAGGAAGAGAGAACCTTTCTTTCTCCAGACTTGGAGAGGAGGAAAGAGCATCTGAAGCAGTTTCACAGTTCCACAGGCCACAGTTTTTCTTTTATTTCTTTCATGACACAACAGTAGTGGCTCCCTAAGGCATGTCACAGCATTAAGTTTGACAATGCAGTCTCTGCAAGGTTGGGCTGTGACACCCATGCCAGATGGGGTCTACTAAATTACTGTCAGTGGTTCCACATTTGTGAATTGTCTGTTGCGTTTGGAGGCAGGCAGCAGAAGCTTTGTGATGTTCTGAGGTCCAGCTAGTACACTGGCAAAGGTTTCTTTGGTTTATTTGTTTATTTTTAATGAATGAATGCTCACCGCCTGATAATTCAATTTAAGAATGCAGTCAACAAATATTTTATTCTTATTTTCTTATTTCTCTCTCTCTTGCTTTCTCTCTTTTTCTTCCTTTTTAATACAAGTCTAACATGGCTCTTGACACACTCCCCCCACCCCACCCCCCAAATAATATATTGTTTAAAGGCTAGCTAAGAGAGTACAATACATTTAATGCCAGTCATCACAATTTCCAAAAAGTACTTTCTGCGTGCTTCAAAGTCACAGAAGCTAGTCAGGTGTATGTGTAAGAGCAGACAGTGCCCATGTTAACGTGCTTGCCCTAGACCCTGTTCTTGGAGTTTCTTACTCTGTGAGCAGGCTAGCTGGCAGAGGTGGCTTTTTTGTTCTGTGGTTACACCACACAGTCTCAGTTGAGAACAGGGCTCCAAAGTGATAGCCCTGCACCAATCACAGTATTTAAATAGTATGTGCAATGGAAATACTGGCCATCTTACTAATTAAGGAATGAAGTATGAAGAGATTTATTGACTTAAAGTTCATTCAGAATGCCTGTCACAAATACGGGTCTTGATGTCAAATTTCCTCATCCCTGTGGTGTATTCTTGGTGAGAGATCATGCTCTTCACCTAAACCACCATGGTCAGAAATAAAGTGAGTTCTTGCACTGAGCTACAGTTTTATCCTCCTGTCCTTCCTTGACAGTTTCTTAAAAACGTGAAAATTGACAAAGATTCAAGTTTTTAATACCATGCCTACATTCTTTGGATTTGCTGCTAAGTGAAGGTCATTTCATCATCATTTTCGCTTGTTTGGGTGCAGACTGACCTTTCCTTGTGTGCAAAATGTTCAAAGTGTCTGAACTGACTTTGCCTACAGTAATAAAGGTTTTCAAAAAACCCTCTGCGCTCTAGTGTACTGGACAGAGCTGTCACATCATCCATCTCCTGGATTCCTCTCCCTTTCCTCCATCTCATGTGCTTTCCTCACAAATGTCTCATTTGCCTTCATCATGTTTTACAGGTTCGCATATAGTTATTATAGAAAAAGATGATAACTGTCAGGGGTTAGCAAGTAGCCAGTTCTTTTTCAGGGATTTTACTGAATGGTGAGGAAGTTCTGTATTATTTTGGATTTCAATATCCTCCGGGAAATGGTAGTCATTTGCATGCTTGAAAGATATTCAATTCAAGATTCTTACCTTTTCCTTCAGAGCCATAATTTTAATCTAAGGGCTGGCTGCAGAGCTGAGGATTTGATCCTGCAGTGTGCTGCAGTCATACATCTCTCTCTGGCTGCAGAATACACAGCATCAGAAAGTTTTATTCCCTTAATTCCGTAGTGTTTCAGGAAATCACAGAGCAGAGTCACTTCTTAGGTAAATTATTGTAATTTTGATAGTTGAATTGCTAAGAACCCCCCCGATGTACAAGTCAGCCCAGTTTACCTGTTTTTTTTTACCTCAATTTTTAAATGCATGTGTCTGTCCATGACTTTGATTTTTTTTTTTTTTCTTTCCAGCTAGTAAACAAGAACAGCAACATTAAGGGTAGTTTCAGTGTTTGGCTTGACAGAAATATTTTGTTTGGTAGCAAAGAAGATACGGATAATGCATTTCTAAATGTGCAAAATGTATCTAGAATGTGGATAAAGCTGTGCAGAAGAGGAATGGGAAAGTCTTTTTCAGAAACTTGGGTAAGCATTATGAAAACCACAATCACATCGCAATTTTTTCTGCATGTCAAAATGTAACTATAAGTACTTTATCTTCTTGATGAAATCACCATTTATAAGTCATTTTTCATCAAAAGCATATGAATGGTAGTTGATCACTGCAAATGACTTTGCCATTAGGGCCATAGCTTTGGTATTTTTCTTTCCTTTTCAGTATTAAAACTGCTTTAGAAGGCAGTGTAGAAGAACCTGGATGAATCAATAAGTGATTAAACCCAACTTTACATAGATACATGCATTTGCAAAAGCTCCGTACATTGGCTTCTTTGTTAACTTGAGTTATTTTCAACAATGAAGGAAACATTTGTCAGAGCCAGAAAGAAATGCCACAAAAAAATCTAAAACATGAACAGAAATGCCTTTGGAAATAAATGTGAAATAACTTTGGTTCCTAATCAGGAATCTAATTCAGAACCCTCAGGGGGTTTTTTCATTGTTTTGAGTGCGTTAAGGGGCAACATGCACAAATTGTGCATATGTATATTTTGTTCCATTATTATTGGCACTGTAGAACTATCTAGAGGCCTACAAAACTGAAACTGTGCCAGACCCAATTCCAAAGCTACCTGATGACTGCCATTTTGTCTGGGTCAAAATTCTGCAAGATCATTAGACTAATCCTTCTTATTTTCCCATGCAGTGAGAAAGGCAGCATGTGGCATTGTGGTGGAAAGGCCATTCCAAGATTGATAGAACCAAGAGTAGTAGTCGTCCTCCAGCTATAGTAATTTGCAAA
>VXAA01006760.1:67878-118369 GCA_013399115.1 Anseranas semipalmata | reverse complement strand
AAAAAAAAAAAAAGAAACAGATTCTTTCTCTCTAGAAGACCAAAAAGCAGAAAACAAAGTGTGATAAGCTCGTGCTGAATTTCTGCGTATGGAGTTTATATCAGGTTTTTCTGATAGTAATAGGGACAGTACTCCCTGGTACTGCAAATGTGGGAAAAGGGGGCCTGGAAAAACTTTTGCTTATTTGTCATTGGAGCCTGAAAGCAGGAATTCCTTCATCTTCCTGGAGTATTCTGTGTTCATGCATTACCAAAGGCTTTAAAATTGTCTGTAAACATTTGAAAATGCTCCCTCCAGCAAAGAAAGCAGTAGTTAGTACTGAATATGTGTGATTTGGCTCAGTGGTACCTGGGCTTGCATGTGCACTCAGCACTGTTTTTTTTTTTTTCCCCTCAAGATTTGGTATATCTGATATGAACCTTTGTGCTTGTTTTAATTTATTTGTCATTCTCTAGAAAGGTAGAATCGTAGTTCCAGTAGAAAATTCGAACAGATCCTCAGTTTATGTAAGTTTTCTCTATAAAGATAGTGCAACTTTGTAGAAGTTTGTTTTAAGGCATATAAAACATTTTGAGAGGTTACAGCTGATCTCCCATTGCCCTCTTCCTTCTCACCACCTTTTATTTAGCTGTAGCTGTACCTTGTACTACCTAAATCCCAGTCAGATTAAGGTCATCAATAGAGCTAGAGTGAATTTCTTTGGAAGTCCATTTGAGGATTGTTTGTATTTGTTGACTCCTCAGAACATGGTAACCTTAAAGAGCAAGATTTCGCTTGTCTTTCTCCTCACTGTCAGCACAGATTTTGTAAAGGTTAAGTGAGCCACGTCCTTTCTGACTGTCTGACTGCACACATGGACAGAACTGAGTGGCAGTCAGACACCTCGAACTTTGCAGCACTCAGGTACCTGCTGGGGTGAATTTCAAGGGCATAGTGGTGAGTCTTGCTATATATGGTGATATTTTTCTACATGGAAACTTGAAGATATGAAAACATTTGGTTAGTTTCATTGGCAAATTTCTGCCCTTCCAAGAGCCATCTAATACCAGAAACAGCAGTGCTGCACTTGTGTTTCACAAAATTTCCAGTACAACTTGATGAAACAAGCAGTTCTAGTGTGCAAAAGATTTAGGTAGGATTTTACATGGAATTTTTTAAGCTTATCTGCTTATAATATGATTCTTATACACACAATAACATTAGTAAATATAAAATGTTATAACTGTGCAAATATAATTATATATTTACTGTGTATATTTTGACTCTTTGACAGTAAAGTTCACACTTTGCATCTCAATCTTTGCTGACTACTTATTCAGATGAATGGGATGATTTATGGACAGGAACGTGAGTGGACAGGAACCTGATGATTTAGGTGGTACAGCTGTATGCTTAGACTTTCATGGGACTGCGGCCCATCAAATACACTGGGAATGTCTAAAATCAGGGAAGGTACATGCATGAAAACCACCTTTGTCACAGCGACAGAGCAGCTGGTACTTCCTGCATGCTGGTGTGGACATCCAGTCATGTGCATGGTGGGTCAAATGGGGGAAAAGAGACTGGAGGGGCTGACACTGTTTTGTGTGCACAAAATGTGCCTGTCAACCTAAAAACTGGGAGTTTTCAGACATAAGTGGGTGGGGTGCAGTATGAATCCTGCTGTGCAACTCAGACCAGTGCTGAACAACAGGCTGGGAGGGGGAATCAGTTATTAGCAGGACAAATTGAATTAAACTCGGAGAATAGCTCCTTGTTACCCTGCTGAAATTTAGGCAGGACACCAGTATTGAGAAAATTTAATGGGGCTGTGAAACAATTAAAAGAGCTACCGCTTCTTGCATGTGACCCAGCAGCCTGTTAACTTAGTCAATTTCAGCAGGAACAGTAATTAACCTGATCAACATCACCTCTGTGTTGTAAAAAGCAATAACAATACAGTGAGATTTGAACTAAAAAACAGCAGTTTTTGTTTTTTTGTTTTTTTAGTCTCAGTTAAAAGGTATCACGGTATCACAGAATCACAGAATCACAGAACGTTAGGGATTGGAAGGGACCTTGAAAGATCATCTAGTCCTATCCCCCTGCCGGAGCAGGAACACCTAGATCAGGTCACACAAGTACACGTCCAGGTGGGTTTTGAATGTCTCCAGAGAAGGAGACTCCACAACCTCTCTGGGCAGCCTGTTCCAGTGCTCCATCACCCTCACTGTGAAGAAGTTTCTTCTCATATTTAAGTGGAACCTCCTGTGTTCCAGCTTGCACCCATTGCCCCTTGTCTTATCGCTGGATGTCACTGAGAAGAGCCTGGCTCCATCCTCCTGACACTCCCCCTTTACATATTTACAAACATTAATAAGGCCACCCCTCAGTCTCCTCTTCTCCAAGCTAAAGAGACCCAGCTCCCTCAGCCTGTCCTCATAAGGGAGATGTTCCACTCCCTTAATCATCTTTGTGGCTCTGCACTGGACTCTCTCAAGCAGTTCCCTGTCCCTCTTGAGCTGAGAGGCCCAGAACTGGACACAATACTCCAGATGCGGTCTCACCAGGGCGGAGTAGAGGGGGAGGAGAACCTCTCTTGACCTACTAACTGCACCCCTTCTAATACACCCCAGGATGCCATTGGCCTTCTTGGCCGCAAAAGCACAGTCCCCTGCGCTGCTCTCCAACAGGTCAGCCCCCAACCTATACTGGTACCTGGAGTTGTCCTGCCCAGATGCAAGACTCTACACTTGCCCTTGTTATATTTCATTAAATTTCTCCCCGCCCAACTCTCCAGCCTGTCTAGGTCTCGCTGGATGGCAGCACAGCCTTCTGGTGTGTCAGCCACTCCTCCCAGTTCTGTGTCATCAGCGAACTTGCTGAGGGTACATCTATTTCCTCATCCAAGTCGTTGATGAATATGTTGAACAGTACTGGTCCCAGCACCGACCCTTGAGGGACTCCATTAGACAAAGGCCACCAACCAGACTCAGTCCCGTTGACCACAGCTCTCTGGCTTCTTCCCTTCAGCCAGTTCACAGTCCACCTCACTACCCGATTGTCCAGACCACACTTCCTCAGTTTAGCTGCGAGGATGCTGTGGGAGATGATGTCAAATGCTTTACTGAAATCAAGAAAGACCACATCCACTGCTTTAAGTGAATGAACCATTCTGTGATTCTGTGATTCTGTGAAGTCACGTTTGATAGTATAACTGCTGTTGTCTTAGGCTTTTTGTAGTTTCTGTTAGAAATACAGTTCATGTTTATAACTGTGCCAGCTATCTCCGTTGAAAAAGGGAATAGAGACAGATTAAAAAATAACATTTAAATAAAATTTATTAATAAAATGGTTTATTATGTTTTGTTTCATACAGGATGCCACAGCGTCTCACTGTGTGTGCTTCTGTGTTGCCGTTGCCAGTCTTCCAGCCACAGCACAGCCCACAGCTTTCTGCTCCATGATGGAATCTCATGGTACATAGTGGTCGCATCACATGATCAGGAGCAGATTGGGAACAATAAACACTTGAATACAACGGTCCTTATTGTGTTACCAGGTTATAACAAATCCCGAATTGAAAGTCCAAATTGAAATCAGCAGTGAAATCTGCTTAAAAAGAAGTTATGAAATTAGGAAGTTAGTCCTTATTCCTACTGAATCCTTCTTATGCTTTGCCATCTTGCTGGCTTACTGTGATGAGCTAGAAAAAGGTGCCATACAGTAGGATTGCAAGAACAAATAAAATAATATGGTTAACATGGAATAAAACAAGTATTTTGGTAGTAGTTTTATCACAGCTGGTTCCACCATTTCAAATTCAAATAATTTTTTTACTCTATAATTTACCATGGTGTGATTCTCTTCATTTTTTTTTTTTTCCAAACGTGGTGCACCATGATCCTTCTTGCAATCTCTGCTCAGTTAATAGTTGAATAGTGGAATTATCAAATTTTCATGTACTACACATAGATCTGCTACCATTTATTATTGTGAACACATCAGAAATGAATAACCATGGGAAAGGAGAGAAAACTGTGTACCCCTGTGATGAAATACATTCCACGTTTTGTATCCTTCCTTTTCTTCCTTTTAAAGTGGGGGATAGTTTGCCTTTTATAGTGTGGATTTTATTTTATTTTATTTTTTAAACCTGATGCTTATAACCATGACATTCGGGCAGACCCTGTCTCGAGCCACTTTAGTTGTTCCTATAGTATTTGCACTATTCCTTGTTTCATAGTCTTCTTAGTTTCTATAATATATATATAATTCATATAATATATAGTGCAGACTGGGCTACGCTATGCTAGGGAAGGGAAGGTCCACTTGCAAGAGTAAAGTTACCCACAGAAACCTTTTTCCATCAATTCAGAACAAAAGGCTTTAGCAGCTCTCTGTTGTTTACTGACATTTTTATTTCCAAATACTGCTTTTTGCCATTGTTATTTTTTGCCTCCTCTTCCCTCATGATGCTGGATCTGAAAGAAACAATAATCATAAAAATTATCTGCTGAGCCCTGTGATATCACCTGTTCTATTGACTGTGCAAAGCAATTTTCAGTGGTGTTAACTGTATGATGGGAACACAATCTCTGGAAATGGCTTTGTCTTTACAGACGCAGAGAGGATACAATTGCTCAATTCAGAGACAAATAGTTGATCTGACCCATTAGTTGGATTTTACATTATTAAAAGTACCAACGGAAACAATGTAAGTGAAGCTGCATAAAGCACTACCAATCGCATCACTCTGCTGCTGTGGTTCTTACAAGGAGTCAGTGCTGGAATTGACCCTATCCATCACTCAATTCCTCTTGTGACCCCCGAGCAAGAAGCAGGTATCTCCAGTGCTTTGTTTGCCTGGTTGAAACTTCCAATCCATCTCATTTGATCTCGGTTCTCATTCTGACATGATCAATCACCCTCTGTTTTCTGAGTGCCTACAGCAAGGAGCTGTGCTCACCACTGCTGCTCTCTCTTGGTTTTACATTCTCTTTCTCTCAACACTTGTTTTCCATGATTAATAAAATTTATGCTGTTTTCTCTCTTGCTTTTTTTCCAGTAGAGTGCTGCAAGGCACTGGCCTTGACCTGCTTCTCCCTTTCCTTGCTGCCCCTCATGTGGCGGATAAGGCGCATCTGAACCTTCTGGTCCATTACCAGCGCCTCCACCATCCCTGTGCTGTACCGCTCTGTGTCTCAACCCTGTCTGCTGATGACCTAAAGTCTTCTGTGGCAGTGGAGCCTTTTGTTTGTTTGTTTGTTTGTTTTGTTTGTTTTTGTTTGTTTGGTTTTAATTTTCCCAGAGTGTTTTTCAAAGCTTTCTGAGCCTTCCAAATTGCTCCCCCTTTGTCTACCTATTGACAGCTCCTGAACAGAGCCCATGGAGATGCTTATGGTCACCCTCCCTCTACTGAAGGCTTTATCCTGACAGCAGTGCTGTCCCTCAGCAATTGTCCCTGTGGTAACTGCATGGTTATGGGTGCTCAGAAGGCTGAGTCCAAAGTTATACCCTTTTCCAGGGAAATGGCACCAAATCACCTGTAGTCTTTGCTCTTCCAAAGCTTGTTCCCTCTGTGGCTGCTTTGTCCTCTTGCCCTTCCTGGAAGCTGCCTCTCGAGGGGGCCCAGTGCCTCCCAGGTTTGTGGAGGGGCAGCAACTCCAGAAATGGCAATGAAGCAGGGACTGACTGGGGAGCTCTGCTGGAAATTACCTCTGGGTATTAAGACACAGAGGAGAAGATGCTCTTAATGATGGCCTGAGTGATAATTACTGGAAAGTTTCCTACAAAGGAAAATTCCTATTGATTTGTCAAAGTTACAGATGTCTTTCTGTTTAGGTTTGCACATTGTTCCTCTCATAATAGTCATGCAGAGTCAAATGCTAAAAATATTTAGGCATAGGTTTCCAAAAGCATCCGTGTGTCTCATCTCCAATACAATCAAATCCCGCCATGTTCCAGTTTGTGCCTTTTAAAGTGACTGTATACCTTAAAAACCTGCTCGGTAGATATTAAAAATGAATCAGTTATAGTTTGTCTTTCCTTTCATCAGGACAAGATATTCAGAAATCTAGTAAATTTATGACAAGTTGGCCCAATCCATTATGTTGCCTGACTGATAAATAGATTTCTTTCTGCATTTGGTATTTGATATTCAGTTATAGAAGTGAGAGAAGTCTAAAGAATACAAGTGAGTGTTTTCATTTACTCTGAATAATGACATAACTATATCTATATATATTTACATATTAAATGCCTGTGAGATTTGCGGAATAAATTGTCTGAGGTGTCATGTTACCTTAGATAGATTATTGGCTTGATCTGATATAATATTTTCTTCATTTTATTATCACACTCAATATCAGGTCATGAAGAAAATCAGTTTCCTGATGGATGGTAAGATTGCATTTTAAAGAGAACCTAACTGAACTAATCACTTTTACTTCTCTTGCAATGGGAACAGATTAACTCCAAATTTTCATACAACTAAGGAAAACCCAGCAACATTAACTTCTACTCAGCTTGGTTTTCTTTTGTAGCTATTTGTACAATTTTGAGGGGGGAGAGTGAGGGAATGGATATTGGTGGGAAAATCACATCTTCACATGATGGGATTTGACTTTAAAGCTCCTTGAAATCACGAGAAAATATGGTAGCATTTGATATTTAACAGGATTTGTACCCTACTTCGAAACTCTTCTTATGATCAGGTTTACACTGTTAAGTTTTTTCTGGACAGAAGACAACAGAAAAGTGTGACTTCAGCTGTCATGCATGAGAAAAACAGATGCATTTAGAAAATTGAAGCAAGTTTAAAGTCAAAATAATAAGGATTTTAGGGACAGATGGATGCTTACTGTAGAGGGCAGAAAGACAAATCCATCTGGGCAAATGATGCTCATTTTAGAGGATTTTTTTCTCTTGAGCATAAATAAGCATCAAGACAACTACTAGGATATGAATGTTTCATTTGTGTTTTACATTAGGAATCTTTTCTTCATTTAGTGGGTCAGCTGCAATACTTGATTAATATACTGTCTATAGAAGATAGGTCTGAAGACCTAATAGTTTCAAGATGCTTGCTTGTCAGGCTGGTCAACTTACTTTTCTCTGTGAGAACAGTTTGGAAAGGTGACAGTGACAAATTTCATTTGTCTCTGCCCTATCCAAAGGCCAATTCTAGCATCAGAGCCACTAGATTCCTAGAAATTCCCCTAATTAACAGACATGTGATCAAACACAGATGAGACAGATGTCTTGTGGTTTCTATTTGCAAGTCAGTTTGGGTGAGCAATAAAATATATGTGTAACATTAAATGATTCTTGCAAATCGGTACCCTCTCTATTCTGCTTGGTAAGTGACTTTGTGTGAGACGGTCCTGGTTACATAAATTATGTAAGTGATTGGTAGCAAAAAGACAGGACAGCGATAACACAGATGGATGAAATAGCCTCTAATAAAAATGTGCTTCAAAAAGAGTTACCTACATTCCTACCTGGAACGCTTATGGTCGATCATTCTTTCTCTATGAATAGATTTTGAAGAAAGTGCAATATTTCAGATGTTGCTATCTTGGTAACTGCAAACAGTTGTCTGCCCTTTAACAGCAATAATTGTTGACTGTATCTGACTAAACATAAAATGAAACTGTTTCATTGTATAAATGGCTTGATGTATGGCAATCCATATTTTATGCTGATGCAAAACCCACTGATGCATACTCAGCATGCAAATAATAAATACAAATCAGTTGCATGGACCTAAGGTAATAACATTTTGTAAGATAATGTTATATCTTACAAACATGTTAAAAATTCAATTAAAAAGTAAATTAGAAAATTATAAAGTACCCAGCTAGAATATCAGGGTTAGTTTTGTGGAGGTTATAAAAGATTGTTAGTTTCCTCCTTTTCTCCAACTAGTATTCATTTCTGTGACTCACTTGACTCTCAATTCTTAAATGAACTGCAATCTTTTCCAAGAGGACTGTTAGTTTTATTGTAACTATTCCGTGAGCTGAGTATATCAGTTGAGGTTTGTTTTAAATAGGAATATATATTTCAAATGGATAGAGTTCTTTGAACCACGTGGAAAAAAAGTCACCCCAAGAGAATATTCAGGTTTGCTTGTCATAGTTGTACCCATGGAAAAGGCAGTTCATCGCACAAGCCACTTAAGCAGTTTTATTCTCTGAGAGTCTTGTTTTTGTGCAGTTTTATGAATTTATACTGATCTAGATAACTTGCTATAAAATCAAGAACCTTCAATTTCCTTACTCATTTTGACCATAATTCACCTCTCAGTCACCTGAAAGGAGCTCCTGTTTTCTGGTGTTGTCTCATTGAAGTGCACAGAGTGTATCACAGCTTGCATAAAAGAAATGTGGTGTTTGTTTGAGGGCTGGGGTGCCACAGCTGAAAGTGTTTGTGACCTTGTTAAGTCAGCCTGTTGTAACTGAAAGCTTAGCAACATACACAGCACTGTCTGCTTTTAATATTCTTTATTGTAATGCTTTCTTTGATGTTTAGTCAGACTTCTTCATAGCTGACCACACCCCATGGTCATGATACTTTCTCTGCCTTAAACAGAAAAGAGGAGACGTGACTGTACAACTGACTGTATAGCTAATAAAACATGAAAAAGAGATTTTTTTTTCAAGATGCTTTGAGCAGCAAACAATGACAAGAAGGAAATGAGATGGTAAAGATTAGAAATATAAATAGGTGTGATGTCGAGCCTGTGCATTGTTTGAAGCTTCTTAAACAAAGAAGGGAGGTAAGAACATCCCATGAAGTTCCCAAAGGTCAATGTCCCTGTTTTCCATTTATTTTTCCTCATTATTTCTGAAAAATTCATTGAAAGCAAATATTTTTAAATGCACAAAATGAAATGTTTTCATGCAACTGATTGCTAACTTATGGGACAGAAGCTGGGGGGTCTTTACATAAAGATTACATACCTGCTTTAATAATGAGAATACACATTTCTCTTTGTCTAGAAATAATGGGTGTAGAAACACTTACAACTGAGCTTATAAACCTGCCCTTTGCTGATAAACCTATGGGTTTAATTTCAGTAATGGACAGATTTGTACATCCCTGTTGTGTGTGGCTGCTAGAGGTAGGAAAGCAGAGTTTAATCTTACATCCTTTTGAACCATAACATCACTCAAGGCACAAAAATTTTGTGACTTTCACCTGGTGTTGCCCTGCTTGTATTCTCGTGTTTTTGAAGACAAGACATTACACATCATTCAATTCACCCCAGAGCTGCAGTGTTAGCAAAAGGTGAGCGGTATGCAGTATGAAATACTATGTGGTTTATCTATGCCAAGCAAGACTCTTTGACTCAGACATTGAGTTGGCCTTAAGTCAAGCCACAGAAGCTCAAAATATGTGGATCTTAATCATGACCAGCGTGCTGATTTAAAATAAGCAAATGTCATCCTTTCCTTTTTAGCAGATGGAGGCATACATAGCAACTGCCCAGATTAGGTGGGTGGCAGAGTACAGAATTCAACAGCAACAGCCATTCCCTTTTCCAGTACTCTGCAGTGAAGCATTTAGAAACATATCCAGATGTGATCTTACTGTGCTCAACGTAAATACCTAGGTAATTTATAGAACCTACCTCACATAGCAGAACTGACCTGGACCTCTTTCAGGTATTGCTCTTTGAATTTATTAGAGTCTCACAGGAGATTTAACTTGAGTTAGGCTCTAAATATAGGCAAATTGCCTGGGAAATAAGAACCAGAAGAAAGGGCAAATGCTCTGCTCTTTCAGATGGTCCATAACACCTGAATGCCAAACTCTTATTTCCTCGCTCCCACTGTACCATTAGCTTTGAAAGAATCGTGCACAAGTCAAATCACAAGAGCTAATGCGCTAGTTAACAGGAGGGGCAGAGCAGGACTGCTAGTGTTCTGTGGCCACGGAGATGAGGCTTCTTTTTTCTAATTTCAGTATGAAATAGAGCTGCTGAAGGTCGGCCGCACCAGCTGTCAGTGAGACAGCTGCTTTTTCTCTCATCAGACCAACTTCCTCGCAGGCACAATGATGGGCGAGTAACCTGACAGCTAATTATGCTGTGTGAGCTCTTGCATGTTCATTAGTGACGGATGAGCTTGAGCATTTCTTTGGACTGGACCTGTATGGTCTGATGCACAGGTTGTCACTCTAGACCTACTGCAGTTTGTTTTCTTTTTTCATAGTTAAATTGGAAAGCCAAGAAGAGCTATGCCCAGACTTCTTGCTGTTTTACATGGGCGTAACTTTATTGATGCCAATGGGATTTCACTCTGGGTGAATTGGATGCAGTATATGCTCTAATTTATGTTCCAGAGCTGGCATGAAGTTTGATTTTATATCAGTGTTAACAGCAAGTTTCCCCCTTCTCTCTGTTACCTTTCACCACACATCAATAAAATAATGTTGCTGCTAAGTCTGACATTAAAAAGTTCAGGGCATGCTAATCTGATTATAGTGTAGCAGAAATTTCTGTTTGGTTACTGAAAAGCTAATGATCATATTTGGGGTGGGAAGCCAAGAGGTGAGTGATTTAAGATCATGAGATTAAGAAGGTCCGTGGCAAATGTGGAAATGGATCCACGAAGAAGGTATACTACAGTGTGACATTGCACAGCTCATTTGAATGTGTCTGTAAGGCTTTCAGGTATTTCCCCTCCAAAATTCCACATGGGAGAGGGATTCTTTTTGGGTTTTACTCATTCTTTCCCTCATTAGAAAAAGTGATGGATGAATAAAGTTACATTTATGCTTCAAGCTAAAAATCTCCTTCCGATCCAGCTCCACATGTACACGTCAGGGGGATTACATCATTGCTCCACGGGCTGCTTTGCTTCAGCTTTTTGCACGGTCCAGGAATATCTCTGTGAAATTCTGGCCTGACAAGTTCAGAGATGACAGTCTTAAAGCTTGCAAAATAAATCTGCAAATGCTTCACATGTGGCAAAGCTTCTTGTCATGTTGTGAGATTAGCCCATATTTTACAAGAAACTCCGAAGGCTCTGAAAGCTCTTTGGCCCTACCAGAACAAAGGCATATGAATTAATTCAGCAGAAAGTGATCCTACATTTAAATGCTGTATGAAATAGTGATGTCTTCTAGATCACAGCAGTCAGTACTGACTACTTTTGAAGTCCCCTTATCCTCAGAAAGCCAAAGTTGATCCTTAATGCTTGTGGACTTTGGCTGCAGACTGATGCTTCAGGTATGTGTGAGGACTCACCTTATAACATGGCTGATGGAATGTCTTGGAAAAGCCTTACCTTTTCTTTAGTGAAACAACCATACCAGTATCAAAATGCAGATTGTGTTTATCTGTTCTGTGGAGTAAGTGTAGTTTGAATATAGCAGTAAATTGTCAATTGCTGCTGAGAATAACTTTTTTAACCAAACAAAATCCTTTTTTTTTGCACATACATCCAAGACTTTATATTTCATTACTACTTGCCTGAGCCCTTTTGTGTCATTTTTGACCCCAAATAGTCCACTCTCATCCCTGCCACTTAAGAGCAGTAACTATGTCCAGGGGCAGAAATGGAACCAGGCAGATTGCCTTATAATAGGAAATAGACCCGTCTGGGCTGATTCTTCCTCCCCTTTGCAATCCTGCATAACGTGTGGAACAGCTGCTGAGGTGAAGTGTGTCTTATGAGAGGCTGAGGTCTTGTTCTGAGGAAATTACACAAGGAATGAAAAGGAAGCTCACTTCACAAAACAGAGTAAGAATGCTGGTAATTATGTCTCAGATAGAATAAATAATATATTTAACTTTCAAAGGCTCTGGCAAACTGTGATGGGGAAAAAAATAAAGCTTCTACTTTTGTTTCAGGACAGCAAGTCTCATGGTAGAAATGAAGTGAGTGTATGTTATGTAAGTAATTTATTTGTGCATCTTTGTTACTGCAGCACTAATAGGCTTGCTGCCAGGTATTCCAGGCTGCAGTTTGTCATGTCTGACTCTTTAGTCTTTTCAAGCAATTGAAGAAATGGCCTTCTGCAGGCTGTCAGTGACAGATACCAGCTCACTCACATAGATAAAGCTCAATTAGTGCCCAGAGAAAGCATCTTTTAAAAATGTAATGAGCTGCACCATGGAAGATAGGTAGACAAGTGTTACACAAAAACAAAATAAAATGTTAACGTGGACAAGCAAGAATACCACAGTAGCCATGATAAGCTCCTTTTTGTTCTGTGCTTTTTATGATTTAGTGCTTTTGGGATCTAAAGATCATTTATTAATCTGTTGAAAAAATTTTTTTTTTTTTGTCCAGAGTTGATTATTCTGATAGCTATCATCTCATCATCATATAAGCAGCTGCCTTCTGGCTTCAGATGTCAACACACACAGTTGTAAGTATACTCTAAGTCTAACCTAATACTGGAGCCCATTAGGGAACACATATGCAGCTATTTGCCATGTAACTGCATTGTTTTTGAGATAATTAATGCATGTTTATTGAAAAGGCCATATCAGTAATAATTTAAGAGTCTGTGTTTACAGTTTATTCATGAAGATTCGAGAATATTTTAAACAACAAGGTCCTAATCAATCGCAATGGAGGAGTGTAAGTAAAGAGAAATACAGGAGTAACAAAAGTAGTCTGGAAATACTTGTCAATTAAGAGGAACAGCTTCCATAGATGTCGTGGGCACCTTGTTCCTAATGATTTTTAAGAATTTTTAGGGAGCTTACTTCCAGCAGAGCTCAGAGCTGAAATGCCTTTAAAAATACAGATCTGTAGACTACAGTGTTGCTATAATTAACAAACCAGATGTCTGCTTAATGAACTTTAGTTTATTTTTGCATATTTCCCCACTGTTCTCTCCCTCAAAAGAAGCTTGGAAAGAGCAGTCCTGAAAAGCCAGCAAGTGATAGGTCTGGCAAAGCTCTGGGATTGCCTAGGCTTATCAAACTTGGCTGTTCAGGGACAGCTGATCTGTACTGTTGGCTCTGGAAGCTGGCCCAAGCCCTGTTGTTTATCTTTTTTCTCCACTGATCTCCTGCAGACTTTGCAGTTGATTGTACCCTATTTTATATTTGGTGTGATCTGCTGTTGTGTGGCTGTGATATTCTGATAATACCCTCAGTTTTTCTCGTTAGTGCCTGTGTTAGGAAGCAGACAACTTATTTTGAAATTATGTGAAAACACATTTGTCTTTAATATGTTGAGGAAGATAAACAGAAAGAACTGGTGACAAATGATTTTTTTTTTCCTTCAGATTACCTGCTGGTATAATTTGGTAGGGTTTTAACTTTCAGGAATTAAGTAACTTTTTATGTTTCCAAGAGAACAGTCATTCCTGCAGGACTCTAATTCAGGAGTCATGTAAGCATCAGCTTAACTTTATTCATCTGATTTAATTCCATGCATTTCAAATAGACAACACCCTTAAAATTATTTTCAAAGCATGTACAATTTAAAAAAATCAATTTATAGGTTTAGATAATCATATACAGTTCCTCTTCCCATTGTTTCTTATTATTTAAACTTTTTCCATAACCTGGCACTTACAAACACTTACAAATTAAGTAAAAGCTATTAACAGTGGTTTATAGCAGGTACACTGAGGTGTGCTGAGGAATAGCTTTGAAGTCATGCAAATGCTTAAACTCACTGAAGAGCAGGCCCCAGTATAGATTTCAGGGTGAGTTATGTGCTTAAGTAGCTTTTAAGGATCTATACCTCTGGGACTTGCCAAAGTTGCATTAAATGTCTACTGGCAGGAAGAAGGTGTGGCAGCCTCCAGAGTCATGTTTTAAATTTGCTCAAATTTTTGCTCATTGAAGAAAATGTTAAAATTTGCTCCAGCAAAAGATTATAAAATAAATTATATGCCTTATATACTGAGATTCTGGCTACTGTAAATCTTACAAGAATTGCAAGAACAACAAAATTCCTGTTTGAACCTAGTTGCCTGAAGTAATACATTAATCCCCTAAGATATTAATGCCATGCTTTGACAGAGAATTACATGTGGATATTCTATTTTCTGAGTTTTTTAAGGGCTTCCACTTTTGTTTATCTCATATTTCCTGTATTACATTGGTCTCCTTGCTGATTTCTTACCCATACAGCACTGTAAGATACAGGTATGGTGTACATTTTGTGGAATTGGGTTTAACTACCAACGCTAGTGGGATCAGCCATCTGACCTAAATTTCAGTGGTATTGCTGTTTGTAGATATGATGTCAAGATTTCACCTTTGAACCCTCTTTTGTTTCCCTTTACAAAGCTTCCTAAGCAGTATTTTGTTTTCCCTTTCCCTTACCTCTCTCTCTTCTTCAAGTCCTGTACTTTGAGATGAGCTAGCAGAGAATGCTGGTCAACAGTGGTTTGTTTGTTTTGAATACCTTGGATGTGAATGTGAAGGTCTTCAGGCAATGATGCGTGACGGTGTGATTGTAATTTGACACCTGTTACAATCTGAAGACCCACAAAATATTTAATGATAAGAATCCCCTGTTTTTGGAGAATACATTGAAACATGATTTCTAAATAAATTATTAGAATATTGTCTTTATTTCTTAGTGTGTAAAGCAGAAAAAATATTATTCATTTTGGGCAGTGTGTAGGATTCCTTCCAGGAAGACTGCATCATCTTTTGTTTTTAAATTATTTTTTTTAATATATTTTATTTTTTTTTAATTTTTTAATTTATTTTTATTTTTATTTTTTATTTTTATGCCACTGTTTCCCTAAGAATGTGTAAACTGCGAACACAGTCTCTATATTCTACCAATTTTCATGTCTTGGCTGAAGTTTAGATTTTCAGGAACTGTCATCTTAAATACCAGTTCTTTCATTCTGTTTCCTTACATAAACCAGATTCTTTGAAGACCGCTCTATCCTAGTTTTTCAGAGTGATCTTTTGTGATAAGAGCTTACTTTTCAGATGTTATTTACTGTGCGTACCTCTGCATAACAACGCACAGTGATGTCTACTTTTTTCCTTTTCACTGTTTGACAGAGTGATGCTGGATTCCTCAGCCTGAAAAGTAGCATAAAATTTTTGTTGGCTCTCTGTGCATTGCAAATTTTGGAAGATTTTTTTTTTTTTTGATTTGTTAGTCTCCTACAGGCAAGTCCATAAGGGATTGTGTCATTGCCAAAGTCCAGTTACACCACAAAAAGGTGTTTCTCCCTAATCAGTTCATAAATCTCAGGCAAAGGCGGTTTCCACATCCCTCTTTATCTCCCAGAAACGATAAGGAACTTTTTTTTACTCCCCCCTCCCCGTCCTTTTTTCCAATCTGGGCTGAAATAATTTCATTATGCTTTTTGTGAGGTGCAAGAGTTTGTAACATTTTTACCATATACTCAGATAAATGAAAATATACCTTAAGAAGTGAATTTTCATTTCTGTTCTGTAATTGTGTCATAACACATGCACATTTTTTGAAATTTGTTTTAATTGAATCTTTTTGAAATCTAAAAAGATTTTAAAATATGAAGATGCATTCTTTGATTACTCATATTTCCCTTGAAAGCTATACAGTCTTGGGTGAAATCCAGGACTTTGTCACTGATTTCAGTGAATATAGACATAAATGTTTATTTGTCTAATATATGGGAAAGAGATGACACAAGATCAGGGCACATTTTTTTTTTTTTGAGAAAAAAAAACATAGTACAGGCACTAGAGAAGTTCTTCAAAGGTCTGGCTGAAGCCTGTGACAGTTTGAGATGTTTATAAATTAAAATAATAAAATTAAATTGTAGGATCAGATTATAGTTTTGTGTAGTTAGCGGAACTGGTGTTTTCCTGTGAGGAAATGATGTTATTAGCTTGAGGCTTTAACGTTTGAGTCTGATAATGCAAATGAAATATATCTTTCTAGACTTAAGATAGGAAAATACATAGTGGTTCAAAACAGGCTTCTAATATTTAATTTACCATGTAATGTTTGTTCATAACTGGGGAGTGCTTTTTAAATTGTAACAGTCATCAGCTTTGAGATATAACATATTTCAGATGGGGACACAGAGGTTGCACCTGTGTAAGAAGAGTCACTTCACTGTTTATTTAGATGTGTTTAATGTCTGCATACACCTGTATTTGTACACATATGCAGACTCTCACACACATGTGCTTTTTACATTACTCCTTTTTAATAAAAAGTTAATTGTGGCTGTCAAAACTCATCTGTTTGTTGTGTTAATAAAGCCCCTTAAAGAGCAAATCTGAATTAGGATTGAATCCAAATGAAAAATATTTGTTAATAAATGGTGGTTGATTATAGAGTTGTTACGAGTTACTGTAACTCACTCATGAGAACTACAGAGAATGTCTATATCTTTCTGTATGTTTTCCAGTTTCCTGAACTGTTCAAGTTCTCTGGTTGTTCTGGTCCTGCTGAAATAAAATGTTTATGCAATAATGAGTATAAAAGGATGTGTCTGCCAGTCATTAGTGACTCTGTGGCTTACACTGAAAACAGTGCCAGCCAGCACAATTCAGTCTCTTCTTTCTTTTCAAGAGAACACAAATAGGTCATCTCTACTATAGTATTTCTCCACTTTAAGGCTTGAAACATGCTTCTGAGAAGCCAGTCCTGGCTGGAACTATAGCTAGCAATGGACAAAGCAATATATTCTTGAATATCAGCTGGACTGGACTACTGCCCTTTGTGACTAGCTAGCATAACAATATACTCTCACATGCAGAAGTGGTGAAAGTAATGTTCTTAACCAGCACATTTTTATGTTGGACTTCAGTCCAGATTGAATATTAATATCAGAGTTATAAGTCTCTTAACTGAAAATACGGGCTTATGCTAGAAATGCTGATACAAGTCAACAACAGCAATGGAAATGTTGCTATTCAAATAAAAGAAGCAAAGGAGATTTCAATCTGTTTTCTGAGTGGCCTGAGCACATACAAGGTGATTTATGGACAAGCAGACTACCAAACTAAATGCCTTTTCTAGCAAAGGTACATTTTTCAACACAACAATTGCCCTCATATGTGATTCTGCATTCTGCCACTGTACCTGCTGGGACAATATAAGCCTTTTCCGATGCAGTAGCATTGCAACCCAAGATTAAAATCTAGGAAAAGTGTCAACAAAAAAGAATGATAATATGATGGAAAATACAGCTATCAAATGAAAATGCCTTGCAAGTAATTTTTGTTATGGCCAATTCCGTGTAATTTTCGGTTTCTTTTTTTTCCCTTCCTAAGTAAAGGTGGTGATATGGAGGTCATTTTAATATTTTGGATAATTATAGTAGACAACTAGATATATGAAACTAAAGGCAAAAGTAAGTCATTTAGCACAACTGCAAACAGACTTTGAACTCACCCCTAAGAGAAATCTGGCCATTGTGCACATTTTTAATCCAATGTATGAGAAAAACTTACTTGCGTTAAATTGGGAATATGCTCTTGCTCTTTGTAGCAAACTTTTGAAACTATATGAGCATGGTAATAGCATAAAGACACTATCCTCAAGTATTTTTTCATATACTAAGAATATCCAGCTCAGGGTCTTACTGAGCCAGAAATGGAGTTTAATGCTTAAGAGCATGCTAGAGACTTCTTTCTATGAATTGGCTCGGTTATTTTCAACCAATATAAGGTTTAGTCTTCCAAATATCTAGCAGTGAGGGAATCCATGGGTTAATTGCATACCAGCTGCAGACTCATTTCCTTTTGGTTGTTTTGAATCTACCACCAGATAAACCTGAGTTAGTTACCATTTTGGGAAGTACTGTCAATGCCCGTAAGAGGAGAAATGTAGTACCCCTATAAAGGTGCTTTGTTCAAGAAGGTGCTCAGAGGTCATTCAGGTATTTCTTAAGTTATGTATTCTTTAGATCATCTGTAATGGTTTTGCCCACCTTAGAAGGAACAGCTGAGTAACTTCCTCTGTTAAAACTGAATCTTAAAGCTTAGGTTCAAGCCCTGCCTTCTGCAGTGTGTTCTCTTTTTTCCCTTTCAATTTTTTTTTCTTGTTTGATTTTTCCCTTGGTATTTTTTTCTCAATTTAGGGTAATATCATTTTTCTCTATTGAAACTGAAATAATTCAAATAAATACTTTATTTCAATTATTTTTCTCCCATTCTTCTTTTCTGCTTTGAAATACAATGGAACGATTACTGGTTTCTTGCCTGTTTTCTTTTCTTGTTTTTGCATTTTCCACCTCTAGCTGTTTTTCCATTTGGTAACAGAAAAATGAATGTATAAGTTCTGTCAGCTCTGACTTCTCAGAACTTTTATAGTCAAAGATAATTATAACCACATCTAATATTGTTTCTCTGCTGATGTTTTTATCTAATTTTGCATGACGGTACACTACATTAGCTTGCATAGACCTAGAACTATTTTGCAGGAAAGTAAAATATATTATTATTTCCTCAAAATACATAACCACCTACTGCATATGACCCAGCTTGCCCAGTAGGATAATGGTTTTGTTCTTTTGTCCTCTTTTGTAATAACTTTTCTAGCAGAAAAAGTTTTAAAGAAAAAGAAGTGTTTTATTCCTTCTCAGACAGATTTCTAGGGAAGGAGAGATGTTTACTTTGAGGTTTGATTTTCATGATCCAACGTGTCTACATTGGGTGCAAGCTACTAGCTAACAAATTGGTGAGACTTTTTCACTGGTGTCATTTGTGTATATTTCTCCATTCCCTCCCCAACATTATACTGCTTATGTTGGATGAAATCACATTTGAAATATATCTTTATATTTTTAAGTCATCTGCCCTTGCCGTGGTAGGTTTAAGAGAATTTCTGCTATGGAATGATCCTGCTGATCCACCTGTTACTGTGCAGGTGATGGAGCAATGGCCTGGTTTGCCCAGAGAAGCTGTGGAGTCTCCATCCTTGGACATCTTCAAAAGCTGCCTGGACATGGTCCTTGGCAGCCTGCTCTAGGTGTTTCTGCTTAAGCAGTGGTTTGGATGAGATGACCTCCAGAGGTCCCTTCCAACCTCAACTATTCTGTGATTCTGTGAATTACAGAAGTCATTGGAATGCTAGACAAATCCACATTATGATTGGGCAGGGCTCTTCCACAGCCATGACAGTGCCAATACACTAAGTATTACCAGTGTGAGAAAATCAATGATCTTTGACCTTTTCCTAGGAAGCCTACAGAAGCTAACAGTTCTCTTTACCTGTCATTGCCAGCAAGGCCCTCCTATATAGGTCATTCAACTAGCTTATTTTTTAATACATTGAAGCAGATGGAACTCATGGTAGTTTCTACCTGAAACTCCAGAGCCACATTTAAACTGCAAAGTTTAATATGTTCTATATGTGGCCATGCCTGTGTATGCACATGTGTATAAATGTGTCTATGTTGTCCACAGACATTTGTTGTGCATTATGAGATCCAGAATAGGGTAGATGTCATTAGACATTGAATAATCAGACGCAAAAATTAAAGAAAAATAAGAAAAAAAGAGTAAATTATTATTATTTTTTGTTGTTGTTGTTGAGGAACCAGGATTTGCAGAAAGAAAATAGGAGAAAGCTGTACTTTTTCACTCTCTATATGTTAGAATATTCACATACTATTTTTGATGTATGTGTGTACAGTCCCCTAAGATAGCTTGCAACTTTTCAAGGTTGTGACGCCAGTATTTAAACATCTTGCCTTTTGGTGGTATGATTCATAATATATTCATGTGCTCTATTTAGATGAGTGTGTTCAGGGACTGATACTGCCAGTTATGCAAAGGTAACTGTTGACTTTTTTTGCCAATTCAAATTCCAATTATGCTGTGCTGTGTTAAATGAATGGGAATCCAAACTGAGAGAAAAAATATTTGGTCTAGTGTTGGTTCGGTGTTGGATTTATATACGAACTTTTCAAAAACATCTGAAAAGTCAGACACCAGCTTTGGGGCTGATATATTGGAGTTTTCTGCCAGATAGATAGAGTGACAAATATATAGGGTATGATGGCTAAGTCCATAGATATGTTGTCATCCAAAGATTTTGGAGAAGTTTATAGCATAAACATTCTGGTGCCCTTCCAGTATCAAAAAATGTTTACTGATAAGGGAGAGTTGTTTTACAGAAAATTACGTTGTTGTTTCTCTAAGGCAGTACCAGAAAGTGGTAGCAATAATACTTCCGATGAAATTTTGGCTTTGTTGAATCCATCATCATATTCTTTACTGCTGTCAACAAGGCTATGGTAAGAGTGCAAGTTCTTGGAATGGACTTCTCCTGTGGTACCTCTTAAAACCTTACTGCAGTAATAGTCATTAAAAACTTAGTTCCTCAGAACTAGACCTTAAGAATTTAACAAGTTTACAAATAAGCAACATGTATCGTAACATGATAACTCACAATTTTTTGACAATGTTTGAGAAAATCATCAACTGCTGCAAGTACACTTACTTTTTGAAGGTTATTGTTTTAATTATTAATGTTTTCTTAAGTGTATCTTAGTCACATGCAGTCAAAGCTGGTGCTTTCAAAATAGAATAAAATACATCTGCAGACGTGGCTGCTATCTCTTACCTGTTCTGTTCTCTACATATCTTGTAAATTACACAGCTCCACCATGTTTATAAATATATTTGCTGTTCCCTTGTAAGTCGTTGATGGGTAGTCCTTGCAAAAGCTGGAAACATCTTGATCTTTGGCTCCTGTTATGTCACCTTCTAATATGGCAATGTGCTGAGAAATACAAGGCAATAAAGCTCACTATTTACAAGGCTGCGTCAAGCCTCACCTTCAATAAATACTTTTATAAGGTTTGTGGGGTATCATTTGTTCATTCTACTATTAAAGCAGTGCCCTCTTCTTGACAGATGAATCACCTTCTTATTTATGGCCATCTTTTGTGTGCTTAACTCGTTTTTCAATGTCAACTAAAAATGAATGTTTCCCATCTCAGTTCAAATCAGCAAGTCAATCTATAGCAAACAGTGTATTATCAGGTATAACCAGGAGACAGTGTAAATGATAGTTCTTGATTAACCATACAGTTAAATACTTATCTTGATGTATTCATTGCATTTAGCTGTGCAGGAAATGTGAAATCAGTGGAGCAAACCTGTTTCCTGACTCTCTCATTTCAAGGTTGGGCAGAATATTACCCTTTTACTGTAAAATGCTATTGAAAGCAAACAATTGGACTGTCCTAAGCAAAGCCGGTAAAGATCAGAACTGCTTATATAAAATGACATTTCAACAAATCATGTGCTTTTTATGCAGTAATCAATCTGAATATTCAATTACAGAACAAACAATGATGTAATTCTAAAAAATTTAAAATTGACTTAACTGGAACTTATACCTATGTTCTGCATCTATGCATCTATGTTGCATAAAATATTTAAACTTAAGCTGACAAGGTGTGATGTGGGCCACTTTTGCTTAGCTCCATGGGGATTGTGTAGTCACAATAAGGCTTGACTGCAGATTTTTTAGTGTCACTGAATGAACATTCCACATATTATTTTTTCTGGGGAAAATGGTCTGAAGTTGATTTGGAGGGGGTAATAAATATGAAGAGTGAAAGAAATGCATATGACTTACTAGGGGGTTGAGAGCAATAGACGGGCACACACAGAACAGGCTTCTTCAGACTAATGGGAAGCCCCAAGACTGAAGTCTTTATGGCTTTTGCTATGCCTTTCTGTCCTGCATAATATCACAGGAAAAAGACATTTGTAATGAGACCCATGGAGAATATCTTCTACTGGCTCAGTTAGGTTTTCCAGTTGGCCATCAAGAATGATAGACCTCAAGATGGTGAGACAAGGCCCAAACAATCTGAAATCAGATCTTGAAAACTTCATATACAGACTTTTTAAATTTCAGTTTTTCTGAAGAAGTCTTTAGAATCTTCCGAGCTGAATTCTCTATTAGTTGCTGAATTCAATGAGTATTATATTTTCTCTTTCTTATATTTTCCTATATTATTCCTCAGAAAAGAGTATCAGTGTTTTAGGAACTGGCATGCCAGTCTCCCAGTACAAAAGTCTTGTCTTCAGTGAGTTATATTTTGTGGCTTCCACCTTTACATAATCAACAATTTAGCCTTGAAAAGCAATATTTCTTGTATTGTTGAGCTACAAAAGCAAAAGGCTAGTCTGAGTTCTTCATTACAAGATACTGCTTCACACTGGGGACATCCAAAATTTTCTACATTTTGTGGGCTATATCAATTCTATATTTAATACAAGAAGGTTGAGAGCTATTTTTTAAAACTTGATTATTCATTAAAGTCAGCTATTGTAGTTTTCTCTCTTCAGATGGCTTTAACCTGCTAGCATTAAAGATTTTTCTTTTTTTTTTTTTCCTGCAAATTGTAAGGTGGTGGAAACAGTGTGCCCTTAAAGATGAAACAAGGATGACATGTATCTTGGATTTCTCATCTTTGTCCATTAAAAACTCATGGGTATACCACATATTGCCATGGTTCCGTATCTATTTTTCTCCAAAAGCAAAGCAGTGTAGAGGTATAATTAACCAGTAGCTTTACATTATTTTCAACACTCTTTCAGAAGGGCATAGAAGAATTAGATGCGGCAACATAACTTCTTAAGCTCCCTTGAAAATCCTGGTCTGTACTGAGAAGTTATACAGCCACATTTTCAACATTCTGCACCTGTAGTTAAACCTCAGCTGTTCCAGAGGACTCAAAACTAATCTTTTTAAAAACTTTTCACTAAAAACACATCCAGTCAATTCCTTACATAACTGGAAGTTGAAGTCTTGCAGTGGCTTGTTCTGTAATGTATTTCTGACTGTAACTGCTACATCCAGTGTACGTGTATATTTCCCAGAGGATTGTGCTCACTCCCAACCATGAGTAAAATTGTATTTATTTTCAAATAAGACTATTTTTCCCCTCTGTCACTTTACTATCACTGTGTTCCATGGCATGTCTGAAGCCCTGCCTTTTGCCTAAATTCATTTCTTACCTTTTGTACATAGAATTGGATGAGTAGTAAACAGCAAGTTAATAACGTTTGTTCTTGTTACTCAGAAGAAGGTTGTTTTTTTGCCTGACTTCTCTGGAACGCAGGAGTAAAAACACCAGCCTCATAATCCTTATCAGCCTATACCATAGTTTTCTTTGATTCACATCTACTTCATGTCTGCTAAAGGAAAGTAACATGCCCAAACAACTATATCTTTTTTTTTTTCTTTCAATTTTCAGATGTAAGATAAATAATTAAAATGTCAAAAAATGCAAACCTTTAGAGAAAGATACTGTGAAATGAATGACTTAAGGATAGACTTCATATTGTTTCTTCTTTTTCTTCTTCTTCTTCTTCTTCTTCTTCTTCTTCTTCTTCTTCTTCTTCTTCCTCTTCTTCTTCTTCTTCTTCCCTTTTTTTTTTCCCCTTTCAGAAATGATGAAACAGAAATAGATAATAAACAGGTTGAATAACAGGAGGAGAAAATATGAGGCCCAGTTTCTTAAATATTTGCTTGTATATGTTAAAGCTTTCTCTGAAGCAAATTATGTGGTGGTTGCTAAGGCAAGACATTATACTAGTTAGCTGCACACTAATCATGCAACACAGCAATTGTGTTCTAGAGAATTTCCTGGCATAAAAAAAAACACACACACATCTCAAAAGGCATTTATATTTTTATATATAGTTAATGATTTTTGACTTTATTTTCACACAAATTCCACATTTGATCTTGGAAATATTACATTATTTTGCATTGGTAATTCCAAAAATGTTTCATTGTGTTATGCTGTTATGCATAGTTAATATAAAGTCAAAAGAAACAGAAACAGTAAAAATGAACTTTTTTTTTTTTTGCACTAAACTAATAGAAAAAGTCTTATAATCTTTATTGAAATTAATATTTTCAATGAAATTAATATTTTTCTAAAAAATAACAACAATCCTCTGTTTGAAAACTGTCACTTGGTTCATTTTATTTAATTATTTATTTTCACTAGGTAATCCTTTTGTTTTGTGTGGTGAGATGAAATCATCATCATGTAGGATATTTACAGAACATGAGGAAAGTCCTAGTTTCTTTTCATATCATAGATGGAGGAATTTGGTCTGTGTGACAGTTTACCAGAAAGCTCTGTTTATATATAAAAAATATACTACTCAGCCTTGAATTTATTTGTCTCCTGTTTAAGGATACCTCTTGAAACACTGTTTTGTTATGTTATTAAAGATGGCATTTGCTGCCTATTGCAGCTTTTAGTTTATTTTCAGAATCTGTCCCCACAATGGTTTCACAAGAGATCTACCAAGGCAAAGCTCAGGCTTGCTGTTTTATTAGAAAGAATACTCTGTTTACAAATATGAAAATTAAAACAAAACAAAACAAAACAAATCAAGTAGATCTGCTGTTTTATAAGGCTAAATGTCCTTATGCTGCCATTTAAGAATAAACTTATTATGGAAGCTATCTTGCTGAAGTATAAATGTGTACGTATAGAGCAGCCTTGTGCATGTTCCTCTGAATCCATCTCAGCTGCTAGCTGAGATGCTGGATGCTGGTAGCTTAAATGCAGTAAACTTCATGCAACAGGAACTTACAGCAGTTTTCACTTTATTTTTCTGTATTTCAGCCTTTTTTACATACCAGGTACATAAACAGTGGCCAGAGATACAGATACAAACAAACAAAAAGAAACAAACAAAAAAACAACAAACACCCTCTTTCTTTGTTGCAAGTAGCTACTTGTGGGTTTCTTCCTTATTGGATCTCCTTTGTGTTCTTGCATATTGCATGTTTGCTCGTACTGACTTTGTCTTGCTTTCTAAGTAGGCCAGTCCTTTCTTTAATAAAAGGAGAAGTTATGTTAAGTATCCTAAACAGAATACTTTTCTGTGTATGTATGTAGCTGTAGACTCTCAGTCATTTAACAGAATGGAGTGGAATGGAATTGAATGGAATGGAATGGAATAGAACAGAACAGAACAGAACAGAACAGAACAGAACAGGATAAACCAGTTCAGTTGGAAGGGACCTTCAAAGATCATCAGGTCCAACAGCCTGACCTTTTCAGGGCTAACCAAAAGTTAAAGCATGTTATTGAGGGCATCGTCCAAATGCCCGTTGAACACTGACAGGCTTGGGGCATCAACCACCTCGCTAGGAAGCCAGTTCCAGTGTTTGACCAGCCTCATGGTAAAGAAATTTTCCCTTACAAAGACTTATAGTTTCTTATTTCTTTATGTATTTTCCCTCTACCTGTGTGCAAATATCCTTACTAGATATTGTTTTGGCATCTAGCTTTTCCTATTCTTAGGCACATTTCCGGTCAATGTAGCTTTGGACGTAGTGTGACCTCCTTAACCCAGTTTGCCCACACAATATGTGGGAAATGGAATATATCACTAATAATTCCCACCTAGTGAATGTTGATATGAATTTTGTGTAAAATAATGGGTGTTTAGATAACAACATGAAACATAGTCATTTAATAAAACCATTCAAAGCTTAGCATATCCATTTGAATGACACGATCAGGTTAGAGAGAGACACTTGGACTCATTTTTAAAGGAAGACAAAAAATACACGCAATGTCTTGATGCAACAAAAATGGAGGGGGATAGCAATGTAATGGGAGTGGTCACTGTATAGTAAAGTTTTCTAAGGAGCAACAAGAACCATTGTGACTCTGTGAACAAACTTACTCCTCCCCTTTCTTCCAAACAGAAAACTGCTGTTTTTACCATCTAAAGTAAAGCATCTGTAACACTTGTGCCTGCCACCATCTCTTCCGCTCACTTTTCTCCTGCACTCTTCCCAAATACATATGAAGTATTTGCAATATAATTCAACATGTCATGATTTCTGGAATACGTAATACCTGGCCTTCCAGTTCTGTCTTTTTTCCTCTTCCTACAATTCCCCACCTAACATTTTGTTAAAGTGTATGACACAATACCTGCAGGAAGTAAATATGAGGGATTTAAGGTACCTACAAGCATGCATGAGGAGATGCATTAAAACAACTTCCTCAGGGAAGGTGTTACGAGAGTCTAAATATTGATCTTCCAGGTTTAGTCTATAAAGAGTTGTGATATTAGTTGTTTTTTTTCATTTGAATTTTCCCTTTTACAAATGAAAGCCTATGGGTGTTAGTCCTTACAGAGAACTGGCAGAGATTTACAAGCTGGATGTCTGTCAGCAGCTATCCTTTTAAAAGCCGTATTTCCTTGTTAGTGGTCATAGGTAGGACACTCTTCCAAGATGCAGCTGTGGGAGGGAGGGTGAACAAGCTGGTTTAATACACTTTCAACTTAAAAACTAGCTAAAAGAAATTGTCAGAAGAGATTAGTGTAGGTTCAGGAACTCTATTTGGAGGTTTTCTAAAAGAACATATAATGTTTTTCCTTTTCTTTTCTTTTCTTTTCTTTTCTTTTCTTTTCTTTTCTTTTCTTTTCTTTTCTTTTCTTTTCTTTTCTTTTCTTTTCTTTTCTTTTCTTATAGCTGTTTTATAGATTTTGGAGCAGCTGGATATAAAAATCTAATGAAGATATTCCCATGGGACCAAGCATGTTTTCTTTGCTAGTTCTTGAGTACACAAATTGACTTCTCACAGAAACATGATAAGTAAATTCTAGTGACAGCTTATTTTTTTTTTTAATGCTCAATAACGTTTTCTCTCAATGGTTTTCTTTCCATCTTTGCATTCTACATGAAGTGACATGAAGATAACCAGCATTTTGAAGACTATTAAAAGGTTTATATTCAAATTGTTCTGCCTATTAAAAAGATGTGATCTCCAGAGAAAGGAATTAGCATATTTATAGTGCAAAGAATATGGAAATAGTTTATTCATGATGCCAGCTCACCTTGTAGAAGATGTACAGCTGGGAAGAATAATAGAAATAACAGAAATAACTTACTCTGTCCTCAGAAATTTAAACCATTAATGACTATTAACATTAAATGTTAAATCTCACACTTAGTGTCAGCAAATGCATTATAAAAATCAGGATGCAATCAAGGAATAAAGGTTTAGGTGAAAAGAAGGTGTATTCATGGTTAGTAACAACCTAACTATTAATGATAACTAGTTTGCACTGTAGCTGCATCTGTTATTTCAACATTTTGTTGTGTTTTTCTAGATTACTATCTCCATTTTGCATTTGGGGAAACTGGTCTTTGGAGAAATAATAAAAATTCCTTGTCTGTATGCATGAGATCTTCATCACAGCTGTGCAGCAGCTGTCTTGTAATGCAGTACAAAAAGCATACCGCATTGGGTGCTGCTAAAGAAAGGATGGAGTGTTGCAGTACTGTAGCAACATCCCTCTCTTTGTTCCTCTCTAACACACATTTTGCTGAGTGATCACAGCTTGGCCATGGCCTTGTCAGGGTCAGAAGCCAAATGTCCCAAGTTCTGGGAATGTTACCTCTGGTAACTGCTCAGTCAGCATAATCCTTAAGGAAATTCATGTGAAGAAAAGAAGTGCAAATCTTCTTTGAAAGGGGAACTTATTTCCATGAAGTGTTCTACAATATGATTATACTTTATTTCTGAAGCTTTTAATTTGGATGTAAGTTATTGATTACTGAAATGAAAAGAAAAGAAATTAAGAATAGCTGAAAGGCATGAAAAGAAGTGAAGAAGTAATAAAGACAATTGGTATAAATCATATTTCTGTTCTGGGGAATAAGCAATACAATATAGACAGTCTTTCACTTCTTCGTTATTGATCCAAACATAAAATTAAGTCATTGTCCCTGCCTAGTTTTCACTTGGCAAAGTGCCAGTCCCAGAAATCTAAGCCCCCAAATTGCATTGCCTCTTTTCTAAATCAGATGTCTTAGACGTAATGATTCAAAAAGTTGTCACAAGGCATACAGATAAAACTACCCTCTCTTGCTAAAAGTTGTTGATGCACTTGGAACAGCACCAAACATTGTGGGTAGCATGCTGAAGGAAATGTGTGCATTGCTGTCTTCATACATCACCATAGTGAAACAGACAGCAGATACTAGTAACAGATTTATTTTTTATGTTTGGTGGTCTTTGGGTCCTGTTCTATCATGACAGAGTTGAGGGAATATAATTTGCAGCTAACACATTGCCCCATCAATTCAACCTCTCTTTCTACTTTGTGCTATGTCTTCTGGGAGATTGTTATTCACTGGAATATTTAATTTGCTAAAGCAGAAAATCACACCCATGCCTATATTGAGTGGAAGGCCTAGGCAACATTTGGTGGAAAGAACTAGCAGAAGTATAGGTCTTGTACTGGCTGCCTGTTGGGGGGGAGAATTTCACTTTGATTGCATGTACAAGAAGCTACCAATTTTGTCATAAAGGCTCCTGTGAGTGTTTTGTATCAAACACTGAGAGTATAAGATCTGGTAATCATGACTGATTACCTCATTTAGAAATGCTGGTTTCTATTCCCTGGTTTAGGGGCACATAACTCCTTACAAGCAAAGGGAAGGCTTAAGGCGAAGGGGTGAATGAACAACAGTGATGGAGGAGGGGCAGTGAATCAACAGCGTTCTTGTATTCTTCATAACTGGAATGTTTTTCTTCATATCACATGGGGATTTTGTCTACAACAGTTAGCCTGTGTATAGATTTGCTTAAAAGATGTGGAGAATTTTTTTTTGTTAGTGTACACATACTGAGGACAAGGCTCCTGTCTACATGCATGGAAATCTTGCAAAGAAAATGTAATTGCTAATCAATGTTAGGGAGGGCATCAGAACAAATCTGAAAATATACTGATACAGTTTTAGTTTAGTAGTGTAGTTTAGTAGGTATCTCCAGACCTTCTCTCATTTGTTTGTTCATGGATCAGGGCAAGAAAAACCTGACCCAGTTCTGTTGTCACCAATGTCCTGTCATCCGCAAAATACGGCAGGTTAAGAGCACAAATGAGGTGGTTGACAGTGTATGTATATCAGTCTGCTACATTGACTGATTTGGTAGTCATTAAACTTAAATTCAGATTGAGATTCCTGTATTGGTGCAAAAATATGGAAAATGAACAGAAAAATGATCTGGTGGCTCAAACACCAGCCTAGAGTTAAAAAAATTGAACAAAGAGTCACGTACAAAATAGTGCTATTGCAAAAATATGAGATAGGTCTATTGTATCAGAACAAAATTTTACATTTCACACAGCAATGCAAGCATATGAGTTCTTATCATCCCTGGGTGCCAGAGAAGGTTAGGCTAATGCCTTTTGAAAGTAAGCAGCATCAGTCACCTTGGTACTGGTGGTCATTTTGGGGAAGGCATCACTGCGTTTATTTACTGGAGGAAAGGGCTTTTTGGTGCAAGCTGAAAAGTCAGAATGCTTTTAGTGAGGGAAAATGAAGAAGCTAAAGTTCCTTCAAGAACACTGATACTAGTACATAGAAAGACAGTAAGTAGAAATAATGAGGAAATATGATAGTTTTTTCAGCATCTGTTTAATTGGTCTTGGGATTGCATTCAATGAAAGTATCAATTTTAATTGCACGAATACTACTCTAAAGGTGTTTGCATCTCTCAAATGCACATTTTCATGCCTTAATATATTTAAATTTCTTTTATATTTCACCTTAATACCTGTGCCAAAGACTTACTTGAATGTGATTAAAGAATCTCTATAATTGTTTTTACTCTGCTCTTCTGAATTGTACTTAGATTTCATTTCTTCTTATTCTACTTTTTATTCAGCAATAACTGCGTGTGCAAAACTAAGTGGAAAAAATTGGTAATATGGAAAACTGAGTATGTTCCTGCTGGCAAATCTACTTTTGCACTGGTCTGGAATGCTTTTTTTTTTTTTTTTTTCTAAATGGCTGCATGCACAAACAACTTGTGCAGCACTTCTGCTCTTCTGATTTTAATTATCAAATATACTGCGTCAGTGACCATCAGAAAATCTGTATTAACTGAACAGTGGAAATTCTTAGTTTGAGGCTGATATGAAAGACACTGATGGATGAGGTATAGAAGAGGAAGAAAGCAAGAAACCAAAGTCAGTTAGAATGGGACTGTGATTGGAAGGCAAGATCTCACTGAAGAATCCCCATTTCAGGTTCAGTTCAACCTGCATTAGGTAGATAAAGATGAATGCAAATTTTAAATTACACTTAATCTTCATTAAAGTAATTATCTCTCTTAATGAAGTATTTGCTAGGTGGTGGTTGTGCAATGGAGTATGAAACCCTAAGTGAATAAAATCAATTTTATTTTTCTGCCTGGCTTTTCTGCCCATTAATAAGCAAGGCACAGAAAGTATACTTTTTGGAATAATGTGGTGTGCTCATAGCTCTTTTAAGATTGATATCACATGGAGTAATGAATATAGACATTATTTTGGGCCTTTCTTACCTCACTGTTACTTTGATCCAGTCTATTTCAACGTTTCTTCCCATTTCTTATTCTATTTTTTTTTCCCCCCAGATGTCAAGTCAGCCTCATTCCAGCTTTATTTCACACCTAAATGGGTGGATTAATGGAATGGTATATATACAGGAATGTGTATTTTATCCAGGCACTCTGGGCTATTAATCACAAGATCACAAATTAAGTTCCAGAATGCTTATTTGTTGTAATATGTATGAAAATTGCTTATTTACTTCCATGCTGTTTCAATGAATAGAAACAGACTGGTTCTAAATGGCAATGTACTTTCGTGTTAAGCAATTAACTCAGTTATGTGTGCCCTTCAGTCAGGATCATTTTTTATTAACTGTACAATCTCGTAGAGACAGAACAAAAGAAACTTGGGCTGGTGAGCACCTCAGCCAAGTGGCAGAACATAAGCACCCTCATAATTATGAAGTGGAAATCTGGGTGGAACAGGTGGATCAAGAGACAATAAAAATGTCTGATGGGTGTGACCGTAAGGGAGACTGACACTGAAATATGAAATCTTTTATGTATTGATGGTTACCAAATCATTGGTTAATGATTTCCTCTGTGGAGATTTCCAAATTCCACAGTCACATTGTCTCAGAACTATTCAGATTTTACTCATTATTAGGAGGTTGTCTGTTATCTTCAATAGTGCAGGCATTAGACTCTCTTTTTTCTTATCTTCATTTTCTTTTTCCCCCTCTCGCCCCCCCTGAATTAATGCTATGCATGCTCTAGGACAGGTGACTATCTGCTACTGTGTGGTCATATCAGCCTGGCTATAGTGAAATTCTAATATTGAGCCAGAAGTATAGGGATAAAATAGGGACACAGTCACCAAATTTAGTGAGTTACTTGACAGTTGAGAACAATCAGGATTAAGGATTTTAAGGATTTTAAGAATTTTAAGTTTTAAGGATTCAAAGTCACAACATCCCACTTGTCCTGTCACATCCCACCAAAATCTTGTGATTCTTGTCATTGAGGTTTGCAGACTTAGATTGAAGTTCTTCACAATTTTAAAGGCCTTGAAGAGTGTATTTGATTTGCCTTTTACTTCCATATGTACCACATGTGATCTAAGTACTGTAAAACAAGACAGAAAACATAATGCCCCAGACACAGGAGCTAGTGGGAAGTATCCATTATGCTTGTTGTTATGGTTTTATTTACTTGCCTTTTTGTTTGTTTCTAAATCTGTCTGTCTATGTATGGTATATATATTCAGTGGAAACAATAGCACTGGGCAGGAGTGCAATGTGCTAAAATGCAGATGTATTATGTATAATTACATTGCTTGTAATAGTGTTTGTGTGATTTTTTCTTGGAAAGGTGGGGAGGAAGAAGGACAGGGTTGATTATCTTTTTTGATCATTGTCAGGGCTGATCATCAGAAGAACTTTTTTTTTTTTTTTTGCCTGCTGATACAGAGTTATTTCAGATGTAAAATAAAAAGAAAAAACTAATTCCCTTATCTGATGACCTATGCCCTTGCTACCCAAATGCTAGAAAGTTTTAGGTCTCTGAGTTCTCTTTTAACTCTCTATGTAGTTACACCAGGCTGAAAAGCTGCAGTGACTTGAGTTTGTCTAATGAAACTCTAATGGCACAAAGTGAAATGCTGAGAATATAAGTATTCGGGTTCTTAAGATCTTAGTAGGAATGTAATTAACAAGGAACAAAAGATTGCAAGTAATGTTCCTAGCAAGGAAACTCTGCCATATTTAAGGATTTAAAAAGCTTTCAGACATTTTTCATGTACAGCTTAAAATAATGTTAGGGAAAAACACCAATCAATCATGAAAAAGGTGATCTAATTTCATTATTTTGCCTTAAGCCTAACTGTCCTATATTCTTGAAGGCACTAACATTATTTGTTTTAAAGTAAAAACCCGAGAAGAGAGTGTTCAGGGTAAACACACTGGAGATAGCACTAATATTTTCTGGAGGACTTTGGGATTCTCTATCAAGTTCTTGATAGGGAATTTGACTGTATGAGCTTGATTTTGAGGCCAATTAATACTGTCAGAATTGTTTCAGTAGAACTTAATCCTTCTATTTTTCATGTTGTTTCAGTTTCTCTAAAGTCATTGAGCTTACTTTAAAATGAAGATCTGATCTGATCTTTTGTGCTTTAGTATTTATTTATTTATGTTTAATAATCTCATTGAAGGTGATTTTTAGGAGCTGCAAAGTGACACGTGTCCCCGGGCTGGTAAGGTTGTGTTTCTGTCTTGTATAAAACAGTCTCATAGTAGTGAATTTGAAGCCAGTATAGCCAGCCATGACTTTGTCAGCAGTGGATACTGATGCTCTCCTTGGGAGATTGACATGAAAAAGTGTTTATGATTAGAGAAAGGGATCAGGTGGTCATTGATGCATCTCACTAATTCATTTTGCATATGGATAGCTTAAGAAGTAGTGCAATTAATGATGACCACAATAGTGGTCACAGTGCAAATACAATTAAATACTTAGTTTCAGTGTTCTTTTTCTCTGTGTCACCTGCTGTTTAAGATCTTTGGACATTAGAAGCTTTATAAAAAACTGCTTCACAATACCTGGCTAAATATTGTCTTAGCCCAAGCTCAAATACAGGAGTGAGAGCTGGTTCTCCAAACCATGTTATTTCCAAGACAGCTGTCAAAATCAGCTTATTCAAGTATTAAAAGTGCCCTTATTACTTGTCTGTCAAGAACAGATAGCTGATTCTGTCATAACTGCAAATGTTTTTCTTCTCCTTCACAGCCCTTTTGATCTTTCAGGATGGGAAAATCAAAGCTACTAAAACCTTTTGAAAACCTTCGAGAAGTGCACTACTGTACTCCAGCCCCTGTCATAAAGTCTCCTGTGGTCATGGCTGTCTGCACATCTTCTGGGGGAAAGGAGGAACATGAATAGAGGGTGGTTGGAGTAGCACATAATGCTATGGTGTCTACCTTTGAACCTGCAACAAGATGTAGGCTATGACATCTCTCCCTTTTATCTTAGAAGTTTCTAGTGTGGAAACAGCAGTAGCTTTGGTGCACCTTTGCCATGTCTATCCCATAAAGGAGGTCACTGAGCTGTCCAGAACCGGGGTGAGCAACAGAGCGTACTCACCTATCTCTTCCTTCATAATTCCTCATATGCTATGACTAGGTTTGTACTACCTTCTAAAAGCTGTGATAACACTCAAAAATATTGAAAGTAATCACGTTTTTTGGACAATAAGAATGGAGACTCATGTGTTTCTGAACACATTTGAGCAGAATCTGGTCTTTATCTGAAAGGTTTTGACTTAAAGAGTGCCTGGAGCAGGGAGACTCCTCAAAGGTTTTAAGGTTGTGGCTCACTATAAATATTTAATACATTAGTGACATAACACTATTCGAAGCTTGGTTTGTCATGAAGAAGGGTGGATCTGTCCTAGAGGTTGTGGTCAACCCATCTAAGATTCTCAGTCTATCTATTATTTATTTCAACAAGTCAACATTAATTTTCTCTGAAGATAATGTATTCTCTATTTTCACCTGTGGTGCTGACTCATCAGAAAGTTGGGAAGGGAGCTGGGTATATTATTGTTGTTTTTATTATTATTGCTATGATTATTAAAGTCACAGACTAGTAGAATGATGCTTGTGAGCATATTAATGTCTTGATTTGCTTGGGACTAAATATTTGTTCATCCTTTCAAAACCATTGGGAGTTAAACCCTTTTGAGAAATCTTCAACCTCTTGTAAACACCACGGATACCCTCTGATTTGTGTTACGTGGTGGTGAACAGTGAAGAAAATTGAAGTGACTGATTCATTTTTCTTTGGGGTTTCCACCTCATTACATGAGAAGCTGAAACTTACCAGCACCAAAGCAGGAAAGATTAAAAAAAAGAAAAATCAGAATTAAACTTATGGGGAGAAAGGCTATTAGTGTTATATATTTTAGGCTTTGCACAGAATACTTTCCACAAAGATATAAAACTCTGAAGAGGTGACTACTAAGCCAAAGTGGTTTGTTTTGTTGATACATTAGAGGTCAGCATTTTTGACATATCTGTATGATCTGTATCAAGAAAGAGTAAGTCAATTTATTTGGAACATTAAACTTTGACCTACAAGTAAATTAATGCATATTGGTGAAGCAGCTATAATTTTGGATATGTGCTCTTATCCTGTGGTAGTGAAAAAGAAATGTTAGAGGGAGTGGTGAGAGAAGAGTGAACAAACTGGATAGCATAAAACCTGAGGAATTTTATTCAGTTTATTGTCATCAGTAGCTGTGATGGTGATCTATCTTCTGGAAAGTATATAACAACTATCCATCCTAAGAACATGCCTTTTCTTCTCCTGTAGTCTGTCACCTGTTTTTGCTGTATTATTATTATATTAGTCTTGTTGTTGTTGTTGTTGTTGTTATTATTATTGTTATTATCATTATTATATTGATGAGATCTCATTTCTGCTTCTTCCCTAGTCAGAGGAGCTAGGGAAGTTACAATTGTCAATGAGAGGATGATTATGACAGGAGAAGAGGCAACGGATACAAGCTGAAACACAGGATGTGTCCTCTGAACACCAGGAAGCCTTTTGCTGTGATGGAGCACTGGACCAGTTTGCCCAAAGAAGCTGTGGAGTCTCCCTCCTTGGACATCTTCAAAAACCATCTGGACATGGTCCTGGGCAACCTGCTGTAGGCAGCCCTGCTTGAGCAGGGGGGTTGGACCAGATGACCTCCAGAGGTCCCTTCCAACCTCAGCAATGCTGTAATTCTGTGATTCCATGATTATTTTCATATTCCCTCCCAGAGATTTCATCCAACACTGTCAATCAAGTAGTTTTCATAACAAGTAAGTTGGTTCATAAAAGAGGTTGCTGGTAAAACTAGAAAGGATAAAGATCCTTTTATGTGGTGACAGAGCCTGTAGTTCCCAAAGGACTTTTTAATCATAGCTGGGCAGAATGGAAAAGGAAGCGTTATTATAGAGTTTCCTCCTCTTGTTTGAGGCATGGGTGAATGCTGGGCTGTTTGAAGGGCCTTGCATGGCCTGAAAGGCCCTTGCAGAGAGGTGGGGACCATGACAGTCCCACTGTCTTCTTGCAAAAAGCCACTTGATGGGCTATCCCCAAGATGCCATGAGCCTGGCTGTGGGGTCAATAGTATGAAGATGTCAGAAATGGCTGGCTAATGACTTCTGTTATGCTGCCCTCAGTCTGACATACTTGTCTTTTATATTCCTCAGGTAACAGGATCATATCCAATCAAATTTCCTTGCTGTTTTCTGTAGATTTTCTTTTTTTTTTGGTCAAAGGAAAATCTATTTTGACATATCTGAAATATCCATCTCAAAGACATATTAGTATGTGCATAGAGAGTCTAGGTCTTCCGTTACAGTCAGAAGCAAAATATCTTTACGGAGTCTAAAAGTTTAATTACCACTAGCTTTAGTTTTGTTTAAGTTTAACTTTGCTGAAGGATTTTTTTTTCCCTACAGTTAAAACCTGAACACTGATAATTGCTCTCCCTTTAATTTTGCCTTCAAATACATTCTTGCATTTTTCAAAACCGCTATAGCCATTATACCCCAATATTATTTCATCAGGCACAGATCTTGTGTTAAACCACTTGCCAAAGGTTAACATATGGTACTATCATCTAGACATTTTTTACCCCTTGCCAAGATCTCTATTACTGTGGCCTTTTAAGTCTTGAGTTCTCTAGTTAAAAGAGTTGAATTGTAGTTGCAGTGCATGTGAGGAAGGAATTGTAGTAAATTTAGATGTCAGCTATTTCTGTTCATTATCTGCCTCTGGCAAATGGTGGAGGGCATCCCTCTTCCCTGATCTACAGGGAATGCAGACAGGTTTCCACAGCACTAACAGTTAATGTGGGCAGGAGTCATACTGTGTGATATAATCTTTCATTTTTCAAGTTATATTCCCTCTGTCTTGTTCAGTCACCCCACTCTGTCAAAATTTCTCATATTCTGGAAAGTTAGTCCTTAGCTTGTGCATTGGTAGCAGATGAACTTGCAAAGCCACATCTTAAGTCTGCCTGGGTAGACAGATTAGACTTTCTGCATCACTATTATTTACCTCTGAAGGAGACAATACAGAGATATAACAGCAGTCTTCTGCCACATAAAGACGGTTTGACATCAGACAGCGACTGTGTGGTATGAGGGGATACTGATGGCAGCTCAAGAAGTACCTGAGACATGAGCTTTATCCTGGCTACCGTCCTTCAAAAGGGCACTAATGGACCTTGTTTCTTGTCCCACAAAGCCCTTTGGATGCCTGTGAGGCCAGGGGTGTTCATACTCCGCAATGACCGGCAAGATTTTCTAAATAGACAGTCATCACTGCAAAGAGAATGTAAAAAGGCAGACAGCCAATCCATTTTGGTATTTCAGAAAGAAAGCACGCATTAAACTGGGCTGGAGAAAGCAGTGCTGGGCAAAGAGAGGATTTTTTATTTTAAAAAGAATAGCAGTGCTTCACAGTGTTTCATTGCATTACAGGCCTGAAGTTAGGTTAGGTAACTTTTTTGTGGAGTCTCCTTCCCTGGAGATATTCAAGACCCGTATAGACGCCTACCTGTGCAGCCTGCTCTAGAGAACCTGCTGTGGCAGGGGGGTTGGACCCGATGATCTCTGGAGGTCCCTTCCAACGCCTACAATTCTGTGAATCTGTGAATCTGTGAATCTTTTGTAGGATGTTCCCTACAGTTAAATCCATTATTGGTCACAGTGAAAGGGAGGACACAGGAATAGATAGACCTTGATCTATGAAGGAAAGACATTCTCATGTTCTTACCATAGAAAAATAGCTTCTTGAAGAGTAGAGTTATCTGACTTATTGTGAACATTGTTGCAGGAGGAAATGTGCCTTAAGAAGCCACTTTCTTTCCATTGCCCACAAAAGAAGTCTTGACAACAGGTTCAGGTGAAGACTTCTGTATTTTAGACACTGAAATTTTGACAAGTAAGTCATTGCACCCCTTCTTGAGTGATCCCATGGAAGCTTATATGCATCTTCTTCTATGAGTCAGAGCTTCACGATGAAGTCTGACTATCCGTCTTTCTCACTCATGAAGAATTTTTGAAATTAACTCTTGGATTCTGGAGGTATGTTGGACAAATTATGAAAAAGTCGTTGGGTACCACTGGTGTTATCTTACAGGTCATGCAATTGTTCTGGAAACCGAGAGGTCTGTGCCTAAGGGGCAGACATGTTCAGTGTCTGGTGATCTTTCTTTACTGTTTAGAAACTGTTTGATTCTGTAGTAAGGTGATTTCCTCTTGGTATTTCGAGTTTAGCTTTGTTACAGTGGAAGACTGTTTTTGTGATAATTTAAAGGAGATAGATTGTTTATGTTGCACAAAGAATTATGCATGAATACATGGTGGTTTAAATCTAGCCAATTGTCATAGGTAACAAAGTAAAACCTGCTATGAAAGAGTATTATGAATGCTGTGCTGAGGAATGGAAAAGCTGCATTTAGTGGGTTGTCTGGAGGTTAGCATGCAGTCAGTAGCAAAAAAGACACACTTAATGCAATGCACCAGTAAATGGAAACATTAGGTCTTGGTAAATGTGCCTAGGTGAGAAATGTACAGCTATGCATATATTTATTCTAAAAGCACACCTTTCTGTTTCATAGAGCTTGAAAGTTCACATGCTGAGAATTTCCACATAGTAGATCTCTGTCTGATTGAAAACAGTCTTTGAAATCTGGGTGAGAGTGTTTGCATTTCAGTAGGAGTGTTTGATGAAGAAGAGTTGGAAAATCTGTTGTACTGCAAATTTCTATGCATTTATTTCATTTTATTTGAAGGCATTATTTTTTTCCAACGTGAGTTATGCTTGATAGAGTGTATTTTAATGACAGAAAACTTGGCCAACAGGGTAATTGTTATTACCCATTTTTTAAACGTCTTTGGAAAAGAGCAAAGAAAATTTCTATTAGATTGTAGTATCCACCTACAATAATCACGTTTTTTTTTTTTTTTTTTTTTTTTCCAGCTGTGTCTATGAAGACCTACGTCTTACACATTCAGGTTAAAAACATGTCCAATATTATTTTTTCCACCAGTTAATGGAAAAGATTTTGTTTCTTTTTGATTCCATAGTGATGTCTGTCACTTTCCTTAACCAGTGAAGGCTCCTGTGAAAAAGAAAGCCCTTAAGATAAGGATGGGAAGAGGAGCTTACATCAATGGCTCCTCATTTAGACTGAACAGAGTATGAAGTCAAGAATATAAATATTTCTTCTGCCACTGCTATTAAGTGAGAATAACAAAAAGTGATGTGCTACTAGACTTGGCAGTCTTGTTGCCTAGCTGACAATGTCTGTAAGGTGTCCAGGGACGGGCAGAAGGGCAAAGTTGTGCACTGTGTTCTGTAATCACTTGCTGGTCTTCTCTATGTGCTGTGAGTTGGGGCCACTTCTTGTGTTAAAATAAGGTCTGCACTCAACACAGCTCCATGAGGGATCAGAACACAAAGCATTTCAGTGGTGTTTTTGACACAGTGAGCAACCACAGAGGCAGTGGGAGCTTGTAACAGGGACTTGATGCCAAGATACAAAAAACTTAAAAAGCCATATATCATTCGGGACGGAGAATGGCTGCAGGCCATTGAGCAATTAAGTGATTATTTTCTAATGTAGCACAGAGAGAACTATGTGAGGTTGTCTTCCTTTCAAGCATCTTCTTAATCATCTGCTGCTTCTCCTAGAAAATAAATGCATATGATGCCTCTGACAGGGCCGTCGTCATTTCAAATGCTTCCATACAGGAGACTGCACATCTTTGCTTTTCCTTCCTACTATATTTTTGTGTCCTCATGAGTAATATTTATGTAGAATTCTGCTTAGACTTTAAGTTTCATTCTTCTTGCAGAAATCCCTGTTAGAAAAGTTAATCACAATCATCCTGGAAACTGTGTGGCTTAATTTCCTTTTATTTTCCCTCTGTTCACTCATAGTAAGAAATAAAAAAATATAATAAAAATTCTATATAATGCAGAACTCAATGCATATTCCTCTGCTTGCTTCATTCTCCTTCAACTGCTTTCATTGGATAAATTATTAATTTTCAAAGTCAGAAGAGCTTTCCCTGCAGTTAGGTCCTGTTTTATCGGATATCATTCTGAATTTTCCTGTTTCTTTCCCCTGATGTTTTTATGATGAGGCCATTAACTTCTGACTTATGAAACTAAAAATGGGAACAATATTTCCTGGAATTTCATGACATTTCAAGAGAAGGTATTGAGATTTTCCTATAGATCTCCTTTAATAGTTTTTGATATTTTGAGCCCATGTTTTTACCATACTCAAGATATCTTTTTTTTTTTTTTTTTTTTCTGTTACTCACCCCATTCTTCCATGTCATTATTGGTTATCCTTTGTTTTTGCAAACAAAGATTTTATTCAAAATCCTGGTTTGGCCAAAAAAAAAATACCAGGAGGAAAATGTGTATGCCATGTTCTACCAGGTATTCAAAACATTTGCTGAACCAAGATTTTGAGATCTAGGTCATGATTTCACAAGAATTTACAAAGTGGTCTGCATGCAGTAAGATGATCTGGCAATGCAAACATACATGAATAAGGAGCAGGCACAGAATCATACTTCTGTCAAATTAGCCAGTGTACATGATAGGAAATTTGCCAAACTTATGCTTTTATACTGCTGTTATGCTAGATACAGCAGAGGAAGAAAACATGACCTGGCAGAAATCCCAACAGCTGTGACAGATTGAGAGAAAGTGAAACTGTGATGGTTTTACCCTGATGAACAGCTGAACTCCACCACAACTGCTCTCTCATACCCCTCCTCAACTGAAGATGGGGAGAAGAAACTATGATGGGAAAGAAAAATGGGTTGAGGTAAGGATAATTTAGTTAAAGGGAAAAGAAAAGAAAAACAAGCAAAGGCTGCAAAGAAGCAGAGAGAGAGAAAAGTTATTCTCTACTTCCCATCAATGAACGGTGTTTGGCCTTGTCTTGGGAAGCAGGGCCTCAGTACAAGTAGCAGTTGTTCAGGAGGACAGACGTCTTCATAACGAAAGCCCCCCCTGCTCCTTCCCCTTCCCCAGCTTCTACTGCTGGGTGTGACACCACATGGCATGGGATATCCCTTAGGTCGGTTCAGGCCAGCTGCCCTGGGGGTGTCCCCTCCCCACCTCCTGCCCACCCCCACCTGCTGGCTTTGGGGGTCTGGAGAGAGTCCTGGTGCTGTGCCAGCACTGCTCGGCAGCAGCCAAACACTGGTGTGATACCAGGGCTGCTCTAGCTACAGGTGCAGAGCACAGCACTGGATGGGCTGCTGCAGGGAAAGGTAACTCCATCCCAGCCAGACCTGGTACAGCGTACAAAGGCTGAAGTGTTTTTTGCAAGTCCTATCCACATTCATACAAGGCTTTGGAAAGTTTTTCTGAAGGTAGAGGCTGGCAGTGGCCACAGTTGGGGTGAGGCACATGTGAACATGGGACAGTAAAGTCTGCCAGGAATACTGTGGACACCAAGCAAGCAGAATGCCTACTGTGGGCTTGTTGCAGATGGAGAAACCTGGTGGCTGTTGGAGTCAGTAACACCACAGCTGAAGGAGGTATGATCCCACGTCTTGGCAATGCTCTGATGCTCTCTGTAATCTGGTGTAGTGTACCACCTGGGTCCTGCACTGCACTTCTGTACCCTTGTGAAGATAAAATGTGGTAAGTACAAATCCTGGATTCCATAAGAATCCTTTTGACTTGATTGTGAGTGATATCACAAGCCAATTCTGGAGGGGACAATTGATACTGAAATNAAATTGATTTGGAAATGGTATTTTTTTTTTTTTTTTTTTTTTTTTTTACAACTAAAAATGTCACTCATATTTGCCTAGGCCAGCTTGAAACAAAGCAGATCATTTCTTACATATAAATTTTCTTATTTAGGTTGCTATTTGCAGTTGAGGATGAAATGAAGAACATTTTGGCAATTATGCAATATAAACAGAAACGTATCTGAGAGATAAGTTCAAATTATTTCTAGAGTGGGTTAATGGAAAAATTACTTTTTTTGTGGATATTGATTATGCTGTAGCTACAAGTCAATTTAATAGTAATTATAGTTTAAGTAACGGAGTTACTTTAGGTAAATCTGGAATCTTGTGTGCAACCTTCCCCTTCATTATTGCAGGCTTAACGTATTAAATTATTTTTTATCTATGCAATGGTATTCATTATATGTAAAGCTTTCATTTCAGTGATCAACGCCTCATACAAATTTACAAAATAGGCTACAAAATGCAGAGAAGGTTAAAGTTAAAAATAAATTTCTTTCTCCATATTTCTACTTTTTTTCTCAGCATTTTTTTCACTATTTCATGCATGTCTATTTGTCATTTAGTTAAGAGCAAAATGAATATTTCAACTGAAATAGTCATATAGCTCATACTTGGGCTTTTTTCCTTTTTTTTTTTTTTTTTTTCTGTCAGATGGAAGCCATGGGAATGGTACCATAAATTGCAGCAGTGCAATATTTGGTGTGGGGTACTGAAGGCAGTTAATTTTTCAGAAAACTCTTTAGGCTTCATTTAAGGAGCAAACATTATTGATCAGGTTAGACTGAACCTCCATACAAGTAAAGGCAGTATTTCTATGCTATTCATCAAACACTGCTGTTTGCAAATCATAAAATCATGGGAACTGTATTGTTCTGATTCTTTTTGTGGAGGTTTCTGGGTGTTCCAGGGACTTTAAAGAGTTTAAAATTTGTAATTTCTCAAATGCTTGTAGGCATGAGATGATCAGGATGAATCTGGGGACAATCCCTCAAGAGGCTATGGAAGATCCCCACTCTGGGCTGTTCCTCTCCTTTGACAGTATTGCTCCTGCAGGGGCCATGGGTTTCACTTTGCAGGTGTACATCTTGTCCCCTCAAGACACTGCGTCAGTAAAGTATAATTTCAGCCTGGATCATCACTGCTGGCACTGGAACAGGGAAAGGGAAGAACCCTTGTTCCTCACTTTTCCTCTGTCCTTATGCCATGATTTTCTCCCTCCCAGGAAATGCAAAATAAATATTTTCTTGGGAATTTCAGGTAAATGTGAGGAGAAAGCTGCTGAGCCAGTAGTTGCTTCTTCCATTTCATGCCAGTGAGATTTGTTCCATTAGGCCTTCAGCCCATAAAAACTTGTAACTCATCTGTAACCCAGCCTGAAGGACAGTGAGATTTCTTTCACACTGTGGATTATTAGTGCTGTGGCCAGTTGTCTACCATTATACTGAAGATATTTGACATTTGAAATATCATAGTACAAAGGTCTTACTTGTGATTTTAAAACTCAAACTAGTGAGCCTTGCTGATTGTGGAGTGGTGGAACTCAGTATTCTATTTATTAGTTCACTGAGCAAGCAGTAGCAGCAAATGAAAAAAGACAGAAAGAAGAAAAGAAAAGGAAATTGGATGGGAGGCATTACCTCACTGCTCTGGTTTGGCATTGAACAGTGTGTTCTCAGACATCCTCCCTCCCAAAAGAGGATAAAAGAATTCAGTTTCAGAATGTCACTGACTTAGCAGGGAAGCCATAGGATAAGATATTTGGTACCCTAATGAGAGGGAAAAAAAGCAGGAGAGAAACACTGTGTCATTCATTCCTATTTATACAGATATGTGACAATGCATTCACTGAAGAGTCAAGCTACATTACATACAGAGATGTGATAAACATTTTGAAATGTACTTTTTTTTTTCTTGCTTTTACCAACCACTGTCAGAGATAAGCAGACCTCAGACAGATGTTTTGCTGTTCACCTGAATCAAAACCAAATTAAGCTGAAGGATGTAGCATGGTTGGATTAATATGAGTGACAAGCAGATTTGTTATAAATATGAAATGGTGTAACGAAGATGAACATGGTATTCAAATAGAACATTGATTATAGAGAACTACAGCATTTCTTTGTCATTTCCTGACCGATGTTTCATGTTGCTTCTGGTTTACTTTCTAGCTGACAAAATGCACCTGGAAGGTACTGCAGTGTATCAATCAGCTTGAGAAACAGAGATAGCTGCAAATGAGGATAAGCCCCATTAGTTCAAGCTCCTTTCTTTAAAACAATGCTCTCTGTGATATTTAATCCTTCTTGCAACCCCAGCTGTAGCCTTGGAGAGTGTATTGGAAGTCTGGCTGGGCGTTGTCCTCAGTTCTTCAGCAGGGCACCGGACGGTCCCAGAGCTCCCAGTGTTTGATCTGCCTCTGGTGCTTTTTAGCCCATGAGGAGAAAGCCAAGTACAGAGAGAGGTGGGTTATGTGCTCATGGAGGAAATGGGGAGTTTGCTTTGACATATGCAGAGTGCGTCCAAGAGAGAGGGGGAGCTAGGAAGGTGCAGGGACTGACATGCCATGGGCTTGCCTGCAGGCACACCGAATAAAAGTCTGAAGTTATAGAGGAACAGCTCTTATAAGTTGGAGTCTTTCTTATTCATTCATTCATTCATTCATTCATTCATTTATTCATTTATTTTTCTTCAAGAGCTGGACAGCTCCTTTTTAAAATGTTGTTGACTTTTATTTTCCTGTTCTGAAAACAGGATATTTTTTAGGACAGAAGCAGAGGAGAAGCTGGGAAAACTGGTGTGTTCTAGACAGGCAAAAAAGTTGGACTGGGTACTTGTCTGCCAGCTTCTTGCTGTGCTCTGTTAACAGCTGCCTAGGTCCAGGATTCTTTTCCTGCAAGTCCTCTGCAGGTATGGAGCCTACATTTCTGTGTATTAAATGCCTGGAGCATTTATTTTCATACCTTGTCCTTCTTTATGTTCAATTACATCTGCATCTCGCTATATTGTTACCTACTGTATTTCTGTTCACATAGTGGCCAAAATCAGCTCTTCTACAAATCTCCTGATTGAGGAAGTTTGCATGAAAACAACTGGCGAGTACAGTTCTCCCCTTTTTTGACTGAGGTCAGGGCTGTCAGCAGGTACTTCTCAGAAGAAATACCTAGCACACGCTCCCAGGTTGATAATAAGTATGCTGAACACCACCAGGCCAAGCCCATCTGCTACCAAGGAGAGGAGCTGCACTGGGGATGGATCTGACCCTGCAGTTTTTAGTTCAAGTGATCCATCAGTTTAACCTTCTATTTTTCAAGAACCTTTCCTTGCTTGTAGCACCACTGAGCAAGGAGTTACAGAGAGTTTCTACAAATCATTCTGACTGTTTACTTGGGAAGAAAGTGGAAGCTCGACAGCTCTGACAAAATACTTCTGTGGATAAAATGCGTGGGGGCTGCGGAGAGCACAGCAGAAACCATCCTTCTAAACAATCGATGTTTGTCAGCAACCTTAACCTCTTCTGCTAATCCTTTTCTTTTTGCCAGAATTTGATAAGGAAAAGGAAAAAAAATCAAAGCTGACCTGTGCAGTGGCAAAACTTCACCCTCCTCCTCCCAGGTCTGTTTGAACGCAAAGATCTAGCTAATGTAACGTGGCTAATATAGCCTCCTGTCTAGAGGAATTATTTCTGAAAATGAGGCTGCACATTTGCTGGAGACAACTCACGGTCAGCTTAGGGATTTTTATCTGTTTCTGAGATAAATTCTCACTAGCAATCTGAATGCTTCCCTTTGATCTGAAGTAAAGTTGAGCAACCAGCAAAGCAACTAATCTCACTGTAGTTTGCGGGGTGTTCCAGTTGTTTCATTGTTAACAATTCACATGGTGTAAACTCATTAAAGCTCAAATCTCAGAAACTTCTTTTGAGCAAATATTCAAGGGAGTCCCAATATTTCTGAGAAATCTTAATTGGCTAACAGGACTTCAGTTTCTTGAAATGAATTTGGTACAAAAAATAAAAGTGCTAACTTCATTTTGATATACCTTGCTAAAAAAATTTGGTGTTCTTGAAAGAGAAGTCTTAATTTCATATGGCTTTGATCTTTGCTTCTTTGAGTGCCTCACACAATCTGTATTTGAGAACACTGCTGGATGAGAACACTGCTGGTTGAAAAAATTACAATGTAATGATTGTTTTTAAATTAGACTTTTCATAATATTTGCATTATTCATAAAACAGTTAATTTTAAGGAACAGTGGAATCTTGTCGGGATTCTGTAAGAAAGCTGCATCTCAACAAACCCTCTGGGAATCTGCCTACTTTTCTGTCAGTTGCTGGCTTCACTTTCCTTTACAGATTATTGGAAGGACGATGGAAACTGAGACCATGGTATCCCATCTCCCTCACAGTCCAGATATCTGAAATGGTGGGGGTGTTCTGGAGAGTTGCACAGTGGCCCTTCCAGTACTGGATCTCCCCCTGCAACCCCAGGTAGAAATTCATAATTTTAAATAACAGTGTGCTACCCATTTGTGCTCTTATTGACAGAGTTCTGCACTCTCCCTTGCTGTCTGGCTGGATTATATCTCTTGTGATATACTTGGGTCCTACTGAATTTGAGCAGCTGTAGCAGTCCATGGGATTATGCACTGTGTACTGAAGGTAGAGCTAGAGACTGGAAAAGAAAGCATTAGTTGGAAGGGCTGTTGTCTATTAGGGTAGGGTCCCTGTTAAACAAACAAACAGAAATGGGTTTTGAAACACACTTTACCACAGTTTCCATAAAATGATAGGGCAGCTAACGAAATACTGAACACTGGAATTAAAACAGAGTTTTCAAACAATATATTCAGATTATTTTTTGGTGGAAAACTTTTTCAAGATGCAAATTTATCTGTATCTGATTTCAGCAAAACACTCCTTACTGACAGGAAAGTTTTTTGTTGAAATCTTTCAGACAATTCCACCTTTGAATGATCTTGCATGGTTTTCTGTGCTTTATTATTATATATATTTTTTTAATTTTAAATCTTTGAGTGGCTTTCATGTGAGATCTGCTTTAATATTAGGATTAATTAATTTATATATGTGTGTGGGAGACTTCTGTACAAGGTTAAACTGCTGTGTGAGGTTCATTCAGGTATTGATGAAAAAAGTACTGTCCCTTATTCAAAAGGCAAGAGTAGAAATATATTTTCTGGCTAGGCTTAGAAATATAGGAATAACAGTTCTTAAATCACTGCTAAAGTTATTCTGTCTTGCAGCTGCAGTCAGCTATTTTGAATGGATTTCTTTACAAACAACATAGGAAGTGAACGGTTTTGAACTGGAGCTATACAGAAAATTAGTTAGCTAAGGATAAGTTTGCATTTTCCAAGTGTCTGCATGTTAGAATGTTTTATGAGATTCTTTTTTCCTATTGGAAACTTTGAAAGCATATGGATTTTCAAAAGAAATCATGAATTCTGCACTTTTTCTATGATCCTTTTTTATTCCTTCTCTCAAACCAGGTCACTTTTGCTGCGTGAAAGCAGAGGCACTTTCACTGCTGAATTTTACTGCAAGATGAGCCCATATGTGCATATAAGTTTAAAATTATAAGTTTCTTAATTTTGGGGGAGGCTGTAAATAATTTCCATTTCTTATATTTGTGAAATTTCTGCAAAAAGTGAATAAAGTGCGTTTTCGCCACAACCAACACAACTGTGTATGCTAAAATCCCTTCTTTGTACATTTATTGAAGTATTGGGGTTTTCTGTTCTTTATTCACCTGCGTTGTGCGTTACAAAGGTAGCAGGCTTTGAAAGGGTATAATCAGATTATTCATGATTCATTCTCTTTCCAATTGATTCTACAAGTGACTGGAATTGTACGCATATTTTCCATCATTTTCTCCACATCCTACTCATAGCTGGCTGTGTTCTTGCTTTGGAGGAGCATGACAACACTGCCTTACTGCTCCAGTCAGGGCCAGAGGAAACATGAAAAATAAAAGTAATTGGATTTTTTTTCCTGACGTCACAACATCTGCTCTGACAGCTCAAAAAAGAAAAAACAAAAAACCAACAGGAAGTCGCAGACTAAGCTGAAATGCCAACAGAGGAGACAAGACAGAAAATACACAGACCCATCAGGCTTTCTTATTTCTTTATTTTTTTACTGTTCTTGTCTCTGATATTCACTTGCAACAGCCCTGCTTCTATGCCTGTGATATATGCAGAGTGAGACGTGTCCCAGGCACTTAAAAAACCCTTTCCAACAGCCTTTAGTGCCCAGATGAAATGCAATTATGATTCCACATCAACGAGAGGAACTTTCAGGGGAGGGTTGGTGTGTGACAGCTTGTGAGAAGTGCTGGGGAAGGGGAACCATGGCCCACAACAAATAACACATCCCAGCCTGTGTAGCCAGCAGGCAGCTCCTGGCTACATTCCCTTTTGCTGGAATAAAAGCCTTCCTACTAGAGCTCTAGCAAACTCTAAATATTTCATGTGCATCTACTACAACAAAAGGTTTCAGCAGGAGGGTTAGCGCCGAGATGTTTATGGTGTTTTGTGTTTACCAACCTGAAACATTTCTTTACCTTTTTGCTTGTGAAATCAAGAAAATTTGTCTGATAAAATGTGTTGTGATAATGCCTCTAATTGAATTAAAGCAGAGTCCCCTTGGGAGAAGTTTGTGTACAAAAGCAGTAGTGCCATGAAGGCAAGCACAAAGGGGCCTTATTTACTGAGCTGGTCTGTACAGGAGAGCATTGCTCTTTCAGCATTGGTCATCAGAGATGTGGTTCACAAGTGCATGTGTTTTCTATGTTGCTATGGGAGTGACGTGAATGGAAGAGTGGCTTTTATATAGCTAAGTATTTCACCTGGACTTATGCCACCACTTGTGAATTACTTGACCTTGCATGAGGTCAAGCATGCAAGACCATGTGTGAGGACTCACACTCCGTTTTGCAGTGAAACCTGGTCATAAAATTCAAGTATCTCTCTGCTCTTTTCTTTCAATCACCCTGTGTCTTCTGGTCCCTTTCTGGCCTCCCACTCTCCTAAAACTAGAATAGTGAGTGTAGCTCAAGCATAGCACGTCCTGTACCAGGCACCTAAAAAGAGACAACTGCAGAGTAATCCTGGAGGAGGCTTAGGTCAGAGGCTGCTCTGGGATCCAACTGATATAATTTAATGTTTGCTGAAAACTAGCAGTAATCTGGGTACTCTGCAAAAGAAAAGTTAGAAATGACAGTTGGTATAGGTTTACACACTGAAGAAAGTATTGCTGGAGCAAAGTTGAATATTTTACCTTTACAGCACCACTCAGAAGCTTGAAAATTTCCTCTGGGGAATGACAGAGAGAAACTGTATCAAAAGGCATAGGAAAAGTCCAGAAAAACTATGAAAAGTGGAAAAAAATAGAAGATAAAGGCAAAAGGTTTTTCCACATTTCTGCTTCATTTGCTGCAAAGAATAACTAGGTATGAGTGGATGGAACAAAAATCCCTGTTGAAATGCATGTCTGTTTTCTCAAAACTCTGGAAACAGTAATTATTTTACAGAATACAAATTATTTCCTTACCTGTTTATACAAAGTTCAATGGAGTTGTAATCCACCAGCATTTGTTAGGAGCATATTGTCCCCAAACATATTCTTTAATGGGTGCTCTTTATTGGGATATGAACATGTAGGAGTGAGTTAGTAATAACAGCTTATGTAAAAACAGTACAGTGAAAGACTAAGATTGTGAATTAGCTTTCTTTGCTAACCAGGAATTTATGTTGAAAGTTTTAATGCCTAGAAACATACATCATTCATACATTTTTCTCCCTGATAATTTAATAACTGTTGTTTGGATAAGGTGAATTCCACTGTTAATATAAGGAGGGCACTTCTCTCAAAGTCTTGATGTTAATCATTTGTCTTTCAAGTACAAATGAAGGACACCCAAAACAGCAAAAAAAGTATACTTAGCAAGTTTCCTGTGCTCCTTGTGTTGGTCAAAATCTGCTCTGAGCTAGGAACAATCATCTTTTAAGTGAGCTAGTCTTTTGAAAAATGTTTCTGATTCTTGAAAGCATTTCCACAATTGGAGTGACTCTATTTCTTGGTTTCTTCTAGAGAGAGCGGAGTGGTTACAGTCTGGTGTCTAGCCAGATTTTCAATTTGACTTGGCCTCCATAGGATTAATATTTGGCAGGGGAAAATATTTCTGGCAAAGATCTTTTTAAAACTCTCTTCTAGAAGGTGATACTCAGAAGGAGGATGCTGACAGGGAAGAGAGATATTCTTTTCTCAGATACCAGCCTATTTCCAACAACCATATAATGCCCTGCTTCCCAGAATTTTTCTGGTAAAATAAAGTCAAATCCACAGTCAAAACTTACTGAAAATTCAAGAAGTAGAGCATGACATAATTGAGATTCCAACATGGGTATTTTAGTCAGCTGCTCCTTCTCCTCGATAATTTGATAATTTTTTCTTTTTTCTTTTTTTTTCAAAATTATGGCAAATATTATTTATTTATTTGTGTACTTTATTATTCTAGTATCTGAGATCAAGTTATACAATTTATCTTGCTAAATTACATACGTGTTCGAAGTTGCTAGATCATACTAATTTCAGGGCTTTTTTTATTGCTACCTATGTTACTTTTAATCATAGAATCACAGAATCATAGAATGGTTTGGGTTGGAAGCTACCTTAAAGATCACCTAGCTCCAACCCCCCTGCCATGGCCAGGGACACCTCCCACTAGATCAAGTTGCTCAAAGCCCCATCCAACCTGGGTTTGAACACTTCCAGGGATGGGGCATCCACAGCTTCTCTTCTTCAGCCCTTTCCAGTCTCCCCCCTATCCTCATCATAACTAATTTCTTCCTTATATTTAATCTAAATCCACCTTTTTTTTAAGCTTAAAACTGTTACCTCTTTTCCTGTCTGACATTGCCTTTAATGTCTTGTACCTTGACATCTTATCTGTAGAATGAAGTTAATGCTTTACCTGAAAGAAAATGAAAGGAAAAAGGTCAGCTTATGTAGATGTTATGAATTGCCTAATAAATAATAATTCTGTATAGAGCACATTCTTGGTATTGGATATATTTTAAAAAATAACAACTAGATTCTACATATAATTCTTTATTACATTATAGAGGTTTTGGCATCATTTTTGCACATCTATGTTCAATTTATATTGAACACTCCTGTGTTCAACTTTATTAAATTCTATTATTTCTACTACAGAGATATGGAAATGTTTGTTGTACTTCTCTCCTGAGACTTTGATTCTGTTAGTTCTCCTGAACTCTCCACAATTTTTAGACCACCAGCTATAGGTTTTCATCACATCCTAATCCTGGTCTAGTCGCTCTCCCTTCCCCCCCTCCTC
>VXAA01006760.1:30368-67847 GCA_013399115.1 Anseranas semipalmata | reverse complement strand
TTTTTCAAATGCAGCAATGCAGCAACGATTTCTGTGTATTTAGGATGCAGGCAGTAGGTCTCCCTCTTGCTACTTGAGTCATTTTACATTGTTATAGCTGTTGGCTTCAGAGTGATGTGCACTAGATGAGTGAGAGTAGATGTCTGCTTCTTGGATATACATGCTTGTATGACTGACCTAGCTTGACTTAATAGACCGTACCAACATGAATGTAAATGATATATGCAAGTGTTTAAATTGGTGTGTAAATTTATAAAGATACACTTTCTTTGAAGTTTCCTATATTCTTTTCATATACAAGACTGAAATGAAAGCTTAAAAAGGAGACTGAGTTTCTTGAAGGCCTTTCTGAAGTTTGTTTCACAAGTAAACATCAGTTCTTTAAGTTTTATGCCTCTGTTCAGTTTCCTTTTCTAGTACTTTGTAACCAGTACTCCTTCAGTGTGGCAGAAATAATCAGCACTGAACCAGGCTTCAACAACTAATTGGAAGAAACAGTTGTTCCTTTCTTTTTCAGAGTGCACAAAACCCCAAGACTTGTTTTATCAGTTTATACAGGTTTCCTACACAAATGCATCTTCAAAAATACAAATATGCACATTTGTTAAAACTTTCATTTAGTTCCAAGTGAAGGCTTTTGTTGATAACTCTTCATTTCAGATACTTGTGTACAAACCATAAATGTTCTTTTTTTGTACTTTCTTTATTCCTTTTAGTATTTCCTATGAATTCAGTTTGATTTGCATTTCTCCCAGATTTATTTATTTATTTATTTATTGATTTATTTTCCCAGCATTTTAATGTTGTAATCACATGAAGACTTGGCAAAACTTCAGCTAAGAAAACTACAGATCTAGTCCTTTTGGGAAGACTCCTTAAAGTTTAATGGCTATATAATTTAACTCCCTCTGAAGGCAGAGTTGCAAGTATTTTAAGATAATTTAAGTTTTGTAATTTTCTCTGCTTTGTTGGTAATGTTTTCTTAGAAGCTGGGAAATAAACAGTTTTAACCTAAAAACTTGCTTGATTTTCATTTGGCAAATATTTCTTCCTTTGTTTCTCTTCCTTATGGTAGTTGAAATATTAACATATTTAGCTTCATTGGTTACTTATTAATTCACTACTATTACAGAATCAGCAAAAGAAATAAACTGATTTTTCAGCAAACATCCTGTATGTGTGTAAAATAGATCTTTCTTTTTAACAAGAAGGCAGGAGCTGAGCCTTTTCAAGTAAAAGCTGAATACTGAATTGCAAACAATTGCAGATGCTGTTGCTGTAACTATCACATGTGGCTCCCATGAAGTCAGTCAGGCATCTACAGCCAATCCAATCTACCTGCATGCTTCTCATAATGGGACCGTGACTTCTGTCCATAGAAGATGCTTCTGCTCATCAGTTTCATCAATTGATTTTAAGGCAATTTTTGTTCTTTGATTGTTTGGAAGTGTTGTGCTAAACTCTGTGCTTTAATGTTAGGTAAGGTTGAGTGAAGCATTTTCTCCTCCCAGTGTTCTTGATCTGCTTTTATTCTTTTTCTGAATGGGAATACAACCAAGCATAATGTATATTTATAACTTAAAATTCAGTGTTTCATTTTAGTCATGTTTAAACTATTCTTACAGTTTTGGAAGATAACTGATGACTGAATAAATCCTAATGTAACATTTTCTCAAAAAAAAAAAAAGAAAAAGAAAAAGGAAGTAATATATTTAAATAATTTCTTTTTAATAACACTAGGTCTAGATTCATCTCAGGATCTATCAATGCCAGCTTTATAAACATAGCACAAATTTTTCCAAAACTGGTAATAGAAAACTCCACAGAGTAATACTGTGTGTAATACAGAGTGTCACATCTGGAAATGTTAGAGAACTGGCTGCTGGCTTGCATCAGAGCTGGGTGCAGGGGCATAACACTAGAGCTCCAGGCCTCTTCTGCCATCTCTCTCAGGTGTCATATACATTATTCTGGCATATGTGAGGCATAGACCCATCAACATTTCCATTTATCCTCTCCTCACTTCCACCGCCCCAAAAAAGAGTAAAATTAGATTTTTAATTTATACTCACTTTCACTCTGACTCTCATGCAGACTAACATGCTGCTATCTTTTTCCAGAAATGCAGAGTACATTTCTAATGATTAAAGAGTAGTTAAGAATAATTTTCTCTTAACATTATGTTTTGCAAACTCTTTATTAAGCCAAACCAGGGAATTACTTGAAAGTTTGGCTTTAAAGTCACCTCCGATTTACAGTAGAGCTGAAGGGAATAATATTTCATTTGCCCTTGTCTACTCACAGCTGAATGTATTTTTGTCTTCAACTCTGTGTAATGCTGGAGAAGACTGTTGTAAGGCTGAAACCACAGGTATATTTGCATATGGTCAGCATTTGGATGAATTTCACAGTTTAGACCCTGGTTCCGCTTGCATTTGAAGTAATGAGCTGGTGATAGATCTTGTGTGTCTACGGGCAGGCTTCAGTGACTGTGAAGGTGTCTGTATGTTAATACAGGTGAACAAGGACAGATTGTTTATTTTCTTTCCCTCTTTTCCCAAACATTCTTTGTCACTGTCCTGATGCTTTTCATGTCACCACTCCGGTGGCTTCCTTCAGGGTGGTTCCCTGCCAGTGCACAGATGTTGGTGTAAACAGAAGTAACATGTTGGCTCTGCTATTTCTTAGGATGCTCAGACCATTTAGCTTATGAAAGATCAATAAAGTTTGAGAGTTATTCAAATAGAATTATCCTTTCTTTTTTGCTCATGTTTTACGTTGTGTATTCGGTTAATTCCTCAAGCTATTTTTTCTATAGCAGTGACATGAGAGGAACACTTCAGAAAGCTTGTGTGCTTTGGTTTGGTCTAGGCTCAATCTATTCACCTCCTTAATAACATAAGATTACATAAGGATTCTGTTTTACTTTGATCAGACCTACTAGTATTAGTGATATTGCTGCAGGAAGATGTCTGCAACCAAGAAAACAGAAATGAATCTGTGATGAGATCTATGGGATCTTTAATATACATCTCTTGCATTTAGTTAGTTGTTCTGTGATATCTTAAGGTCTTTAAGACTTTTTTTTAATCAGTTTTCAAATAAACACCTTTATATGGGGTATTTAAGGGGGACTTCAGGCTTGCATATTGAAATACACGTCAGAAAGCAAATATTTGAGTATGAAGCAGTGAAATAGTTGTTTCATGCAATGGGTAAAGTGAATAGATATGGGATTCACTTTTATCAGAAACACTTTATATTTTCTTCAAAGTTTAAATCATTCCTGTTTAATTTCCCTTTACTTTTCAGACTGCAGATGAACAGTATACCCAACTAGTCTCATCTGTAATCACTGTGCACACTCAGATATACTATCCTGACACTTTACCTTCTCTCCTTGCAGTGGCCAAGGTTGTGAGAATAGAGTTGGTTTGTTTTCTGTTTTACTTAGGTAAGGGGTCACAGTCTAACAACAGCACTGAAGCAAGGCTGGAAGTAGATCGCTAGTGGATCTATATAAGAAAAAAGGCCTCCTGTGTGACAGTTAAAAGCATGATTAGCAATCCTTGATATTCAGATGAATAGTTGCATCAAGGTCAGCTTCTGAAGGACAACTCTGGCTAAAGTGTCACTCTGGTTCAGTGGTGAAGGGAAAGCAGCAATTATGGGAAAAAAAAGAAAAAAACAATATAGAAGATACAGAGGAATGAGGGAAATTAAAAAGATCTAGAGAAAATGTAAATTTGGGAAATAGAGAAAGTTGGCAAGAGATTGTTGTGTTAAAGGGTAAAGAATTTTGGCAGGAACCAAACTCCCCTGCATTCCAGCTTGTCTTCAGATATCAGAGGGGTGGGGGTGGCTGGGCTTAGATTCTGAGTGATGCCCAAGTTGGCACTATAAATCCGGTCGCATTCAATATATTGAACTACCACGATCACGGATGCACAAATAGCGCAATACACCTTCAGTCTACTAGATTAATGACTAGTGCAGTTTATTGAAGTAAAAGGAGTACAGGTTCTTTTGGATTGCCAGTGATAAATACGTTATCTGCAAAGCACGTGCAAATACCAAGAACATGACTAACACAATCAATTGCGAATAAGTTAAGTTATGAAACAACTCTATAGATACTGTTAGGTTTCCTGGGGAAGCACTCGGCATAACTGAGGGTTCGAATCTCACCAAATAAGCATCCGTCTGGGGGGGAAGAGAGGTTCAGCCCATCAGCTGATGACAACCAGAAGTCAGCGATGTCCTCCTTGTCTGCAATGATATCTTCCCCAGCATCCTTCCTCTCTTGAGCCATTTTTCTAGTACTCTCTTACTTTTAGGTCAAGCTTGAGTGACTTTAGTCATATGTACCTTTGTTATGATTGGTATAAAATTTTCTTGCTTTTGCCTTAAAGTTATAAGCTTAGAGTAATTCAGAGCACATGCTCAGTGAAGGGTGGTCGCACCTTAGAGGCAGGTACCCTTTGGGATGGAGGTGTGTTTTGGAATTATAAAGAAATTATAATGAGCAAAGTTCACCCAGAGGGCATGATTTTATATCAGTTTCACTCAGGGCTGGCTATGCAGTTTGTCAGTTCCGTAGTAACATCAAGTTCCCCAACCCTGCGGTGGTGTCACAGAGCCTGGCCACGGTGTCTCCACCCCGCTCCACCTTCCATGCAATTTCTCTTAGAGTCAGCACACCAAGCTCCCCTGGTTTTGCCAATATCTAAGGTTGCAGGTTATGTTTCCAAGGGGACTATCATAAAACAGATTCCTTGCATATCTGCCATATATCGCCTTGGAACTGTCCTCAATGCTGTACCTTCTCTTAAGATGTGGACATACCTTTAGTCTCAACAAGTCACCTCCAGCCATTATTCCACAGGCATATATAAATACATATGGAAAAAATGAGAAAATGTCATTGCTCAAAAAAAGAGCAAGTGTTTTTTAAAACCTGGCAGAAGTAAAGGAATCCTCACATCAGTATAGGAGGTTAGAAACAGAGATGAATAGAATTCCTCATACTCGTGTAGTAAAGGTGTAAATGCTTCCTTGCATTTGGAAAGGTCACAAGGTTATGTATTTACATCACCTGTGGATGAAAGTAAGGGTGCCCAAAACAAGTACTATGATACGTATTTTAAAGTCATTGGTTTTGAATGGAGGTATCTTAATACTCTTGTTTGAGAGAGACACTGTGAATGTTGAATGGGAATGGACAAATCATGCTAATTGGTCATACATCACATTTTTATGGTGAATAAACCACTTTGTAAAAACTCTTCAGTGTTATACTGATGTTTATGTCCAATCCCTAGCCTGTCAAACAAGATGTATTGTTGATACCAGCAACTGTTCTGAGTTATGGAGAAATGTTGTCAAACAAGCCTACAAAAGAGACATACTTCCACTTTGCAGCTGGTGGCTCAGGCCTGTACTTGCTTTCAAAGACAACCAGGGGTTTTGAGGAGTGGCAATACAGTCTTCAAAAAATGGCAGAAATAGCAACAGCTGTTAAATATGATATTTATAGAAAATCTCAAAGCATTCATGGCTGTGATAATGAAGTTCCCTCATACCAATGACTCAATATAAAAAGTGAGAATATCTTTTTTGAAGTGGATTAAGGATTTCTACCCAAAGCCATTTCACTAAATGTACTGAAGGAACAAAGAGGAGCTATTTCTCAACAGAAGAGTCCAAAGAGAAAAAATGTTAAGCCTTAGCTGGCTAGAAGCTTATGTATATCTAGCAGTCTAATTAAGATGTTTTTTCAGGTATCTACTTTAGGAATTACAGGTGGTAAGAATAACTCGGCTTAACAATTAAAAATGTGTAAGAAAGTGTTCTGCTCTAACATCTAATTGGGTATTTTCATCAAGCCCTCTGCTTCCACCTTTGCTACCTGAGTAGAGCAGTCTCTGGTTGTTCAAATAGGCCTTCAAAAAGTGTAGCAAAGTAAGAGCAGACCATTCCTTGCTCATTTTATATATTTTATTTGTATCCAAAGAATTGATCCAGGATTCTGGAGAAACTGGTAGATTTACCTAAGATCTCCTCTGTTACTTTACAAAAATACTATGACTCTGTTTTCCTTCTTTGGGAAACTACAATTTTAATTCAGACTTGCTACTCAGGTGTTATCATCTGCTTTGCCTATTCTGATTATCTTCAAGATATGGACGGCATCCTACTCTGTCCAGTGGTGAAAGCATAAAAGTGCTCTCATGTTGCTAAGCCCATAAGCCATACAACAAGAAAAAACAATATGTAACCTATATCGCAGCATAACTTCTGATTTTTGCCTACAGACAAATATATTTGTATATATATTATATTTATAATATATTTATAATATATTTATATATATATATATACAAATATATTCTATATTCAGATAAGTCAAGGGAGATATATTTCTGGTTCATTTCTTACAATTGATAAATGAGAGTAATATCTCATCTTCAGTGGTCAGAGGGACAGAATTTAAAGGCATTACAGCATCAGTAAAGGCAAGAAGGTATCTAATGAAGTTTCCAGCGGACTTTGGGAGTGTTTTGCCCCTTGATTTTGATGAGAGATGGGTGTTCAGCTACTGAAAAACCTACTTCATGCCTACCTTGAAGCACTCTTGAAAATATGGGACAAAAACGCTCTATAAATATAGGTGAGATGTCTGGGTATATTGCTGATAGTACAGTTTTCTCTAATGCCAAAGATGAAGATTTGAGGCAACTCTTAAACATTGTTGTAGAGTTTGTCCTCAGAGCAGTAAGATCCTTGACAACTGGTGCAACAGGTCTTTTACATAATCTGTGAAAACATTTTGAGTACTTCTGTCTGTAAGTAGGGCAGCTGTTTAGGAAGATGGCTGACATTCATAAATATATTCCTTCTGTGAATGCCTTTCTTTTAAACTGGGCTTATAAAATTCATGCGTATAAATAATATGTTCTTTCAAGGTCTTTCCTCTATGTTCTTATGGAGGTATTTATTTAGTAATCAAGTTAGTAATTTAGTAATAATTAATTTAGCAAATTTAGTAATTTAGTGATGAAATTCTGCAGCAAGGTCACACAGAATAAGTAAGAATGTTATGTTCCAGACTACAAGCAAGAGAAAAACATCTATCAGAGTAAAAGTTGATGCAAAATGAAGCCCAGCTACAGGAGAAGAGGAAGCCTGATAGTTTTCTTCAAAGGAAATGAAGTAGGCAGCACCAGAACTGTAGCTTTTACAGTTAAGCTTTCTTCCTAGAACACCTGTTAATGAATGGATAGTCATGAAATTTTTCTTAAACCTTAGGGATAAGGAATGAAGATAACAAAAACGGAGTGAAATAGTCTTATTTGTAAGTTGAAGTTAATGGATGATGTCATACGATTCTTTTCAAAAATAACTGTGCTGGAAATGTCACCCAGTAACAGGAATGTCATGCTTTAATAAACGACACTTACATGCAACAACTGCTAGAACACAATGCCTGAATAGTTCATGTGTAAAGCTAGCAGGCACAGTATTTCCCTTTTACAAAAGAGGTCTCTTGCTGTAGATGAGTCTGCATTTTTCCAGCCAAAGTTCACCACTGTAAGGTTAGTTTCAAGGAGCTTCATATCTTGAATCAACATACCAAAATTCTGTGTCTGGAGGGAATGATACTTCACTGATTGCTCTGAACAAGTCAAACATCAGAGTGTGAAAAGCAGGGTTCCAGTCCTCCTTCCATCCTCAGAATCACAGAATCACAGAATGACTGAGGTTGGAAGGGACCTCTGGAGACCATCTAGTCCAACCCCCCTGCCAAACATGGTCACCCAGAGCACGTTGCACAGGATCGCATCCAGGCAGGTTTGAATATCTCCAGAGAAGGAGACTCCACAGCCTCTCCGGGCAGCCTGTTCCAGTGCTCTGTCACCCTCACAGCAAAGAAATGCTTTCTCATACCGAGCCAGAACTTCCTGTGTTTCAGTTTGTGCCCATTGCCTCTTGTCCTGTCGCTGGGCACCACTGAAAAGAGTCCGGCCCCATCCTCTTGACACCCTCCCTTCAGGTATTTGTACACATTGAGAAGATCCCCTCTCACCCTTCTCTTTTCCAAGCTAAACAGGCCCAGCTCTCTCAGCCTCTCCTTGTATGAGAGATGCTCCAGTCCCCTCATCATCTTCGCAGCCCTCCNCTCATGGATAACCTGCTGTTCACCAGGACTCCCAGGTCCTTCTCTGCAGAGCTGCTTTCCAGCAGGTCAGCTCCTAACCTGTACTGGTGCATGGGGTTATTCCTCTCTAAATGCAGGCCTTTGCACTTGTCTTTATTGAACTTTGTGAGGTTCCTCACTGCCCAATGCTCCAGCATTCCAATTCCTTTGCAAAGGGACTTGCCACAATAAGAAATCTTTAGCATGAATATTTTGTCTCCCTACTTCTGCATTAGAGCTGAAAATCTAGAACTCTAGGACATATATTCTTTTCTTAAAATATGTACATTTGATTCTGTGATATAGTAGAACTGTCTCAGATGCATTTACAGTTTTGTACAGATTTTTCTCTAGTGTGACAGTGATAGCATGAAAAAATAATTTTATGCATTATTAATAAAATTTCATATGTACTTTTGTCTAACATAGTTTTAAGAATCCATCAAAGTACTTTGTTCTACAACTTCCTTACAAGGGGAGCAGAGGGACAGGCGTTGATCTCTTCTTTCTGGTGACAGCGATGGGACCCGAGGGAATGGCATGGAGCTGTGACAGGGGAGGGTCAGGCTGGGTGTTAGGAAAAGGTTCTTCACTGAGAGTGTGGTCAGGCACTGGGACAGGCTCCCCAGGGCAGTGGTCACAGCACCAGGCCTGCTGGAGTTCAGGAAGTGTTTGGACAACGCTCTCAGACACATGGTCTGATTTTTGGGTGGTCCTGTGTGGAGCCAAGAGTTGGACTCAAGGATCATTGTGGGTATCTTTCTAGTTGGGCTATTTTATGATTCTATGATTCTAGGTAGCTACTTATCTTTTTTCAGGAACACGCAGTAGAAATAAGTCTCCCTGTTAACGGGAGTGCTGAAACTTCAGGTGCAGATCCCTTAAGTTTCCTTAGTGATCTTAGGATCATAGATGTAGGTGTTTGATGTAACTTTCCTAGTGTAACATCTGCACTAGACAAGACAAAAATGCATGCAAACAAAAGTTTATCAAGTAGATATTTAAAAGTTTCTAGATCAGGAAGACAAAAAATAGATTAATGAAGAATATTAAATACTAAGAAAGCTGATCAACATTCAGACTTGTCAAACTGGTTATCAATAGAACAGATTTTCTATTAATACAATGTAGGCAAATTCTGCACTCAATTTCCACTGTTAAGGAAAGTTGTGGGAGGTGTAGTGAACTGTACAAGAATTAAGAATCATGACCTTATGCTGCCAATCCTTAATAATATCTCTGCACATAGATAGATCACCCCAAATCTTGTGCAGGCACATGCTTTAATTTTGTTCAGATTAGCTGGAAAACCTAATATAGAATGTCTGTTGTGTGGGTAGATGATGCTTCATTTAATATAAAGCTGTCTGCCACAGTTAGTACACCTTAAATTTGAATTAATTTAGAGGTGGAGTAAGTTTATAGTAGATCAGTGCCTTGTGCCACGTAATTACAACAGGAGCTTCAAAGCTAAGTTTACTCTGTTGTGGAAACATGGTTTCAACATCTACAGACTCAGAAATGTGGTTTCCACTTGGAAAAAAATATACAAACCAAAAAACCAACAGTGCAGTCACCAGGAATCTTTGAGATTTTTAGGAATATACTTATGGGGAATTAAACTTGTGGTTTGATGAGGCCAGAGATTACAACTGATTTATGAATGTCTCCATCTCTTCTTCATTATGACTTATTTTTCTGTGTGTATATCAATTAGGAGTTAATTAATCGAACAGAATGTTAACTTGTGAACTGTCATTTTGTTTCACTGCACTCAGGACTAGGCTGCCCTGGTAGTCTAAGGAAGCTGCCCAGCTCCTCTTTCTTTGAAGATGCAGATGGTACAAAAGATGGCAGCTATGAATTTTTTTGAGATTGTGGAAATGATACTTACAAGGAAGAGAACAGTAGGGATCTGAAATTGTTTTCTAACTGATGCTGAATTTGAATATATTGACTGGGCTTGCAAAAGCAGAAAAGATAATCAGATGCAGTGCAGGCTGAACACTACTGTAGTTGCTGATGGCTCTGAATAGCTTAGATTCTCCAAGGAGAAAACTAAGTTCTCATGGAGAGAGTGGTTACTGGGATCTCTGTTGCAGTTTAAGAAACAAGATATCTACTATACTAGCAAAGAACACTAGAAAAGATTATAATAGTATAAAGTACAAATCTGTGGGTTTTATTTATTCATGTATATTTAAAATTAAAAGGCGGTCTAGAACTCTTAGTAGTGACAAACTACGATAAATACAAAGAAATCGGTGAGGGTTGAAGGTACCTTTTCAGCAGAAACACAGCTACCCTCTTCTCCTTTTGTCATGACATGAACCATTACACTCTGTTAAATTTACCAGATAAGAATTTGTGCTTAACTCTGGCAGTTATCTACACTGGAATACTGGAACTCCAAGTAGAACCTTATGTTTTCTCTATTATGCTCTCAGAATCCTGGTGTTTATACCTTTAAACAAATGTTTTTTGAGGGGATGCTTATGGTTAGGACTTTTGTTAGTCATAGGAGACTTGTGTTTCCTTTGCAATACTTTCAAAATACCATGGGATATATTATAGGTTATACTTTCAATCAATGATGGCGTATGTATACTGTTTTTTGTGTTTCAAGAATATTTCAAGAATGTGTGTGCTTAACCAAGTTAAAATTTAAATTTGGAGTTGTTTTTAGGTTTTGATTCTAAGGGTTAAAGATTGCTGAATGGACTATTGACTGTCACGGTTCAGAAACCTTAGTTTTAGCAGGGTTCAGGCTAAAGATACGTGTAAAAATCCCAAGCGATGCTTGCAATTGTATGTTGAAGTTTCAGTGGTCACTGTGTATGCTCAGAGCAGCTTTCTGGGGAAGCAGTCTCACCTCTGGCTGACCTAGGAGGAAACTGAGCTGGGGTGGCTTTGTCAGGACTCCTTGTGGGAACAGTGGTCAGTGTTTGTTTTCCAACATCTGACTCAGCCCTGAACTCTTCCCTAGTACTGGTCTGTGGCTGTGGAGGTATTTGTGCCCTGCTTTTTTGTCTCAATCTTTCTTGTATATAAGCCATGATGAGTGGATCTGGAAAAACTATGAAAAAGGAAGATGGTTGCAAGAAAGGGGTGAGGACTAAAGTCTATTGGGACCCTGTTGCTCTCTGAAAGCAGGAAGAAGATGGTTACTATGAAGCATTTCCTTGCATATAAGACCTGTCTCTGTCTAAGGAAATATTTTGAGGTCTGACAAAATAAGCATGTTATATAATTTGAGTTTTTGTGCAGTAAGGCTTATGAAATACATTAAAAGGCAAAAAGCTTTAGCCAGGTGAATTAAACATCTGAACACTAAGGATCTATTAAATGAAGACAGGGATAGAAAAATAGCTAAAACATTCAGAAAAGCTTCCTAGCATGAATATTGATGTTACCATGGTAACAGGAACGCAAAGTCTCTCCATAGGAAGTTGCCCCCATTTTGCTTATCTCCCTTTGGAAAGTAGTAAAGAAGGGTGCAGTCCTCAGAACTGATAAGTATGAATGGCAAACACAGAAGCTTCATGAAGAGCCTTATAACATTCATCCTGAAAAATGTAAAACAATTCTTCTACTGTTTTATTGAATCTGTGGCAATTTGGGGTCATTTCAAAGATGTCATATAATTTCTGATGTAATTCTCCTCCCAGACTAGAGCATGATAAGGATTTATTAACCATGTAGCTACTAACTAAAATGCAGGGAATATCCAAATACAGTTTTAGATATTCATGGACTGTTATCCCTTTGGTGCTGACCACTTACCATTCTTCAGTCCTTCTAGACTAGATTTTTATCCAACACAGGGAATTAAAATATGGAAACCTGCACTCAAACAGAGTTAATATAATCAGTTGTTTCAGTGTCTGTTCTTTTGCCTAATGTAGTTTGTTTAAGGGAGAAAAATATTAATTATTCACAATAGAGGGAAAGAAATGAAAACACACACACACAAAGACATGATCTTGCTTTAGCAATTGCATTTCATAGCTTCTCCAGCTTTACTGATCAACAAAGTTCCTTGTAGAGGATATGAAAAAAACATACTTACCAATAGCTGATACAAATGTTGCATCACAGCCTTTCTACCCAAATTTAACATGATCTGGAAGAGCAGTTCCAAAAGAAGTAAAAGAGAAATCCTCTAGCTTTACTCTTGACACAGGATGGTCTTTTGTTAACTGACACAGGATGGTCTTTTGTTAACAGAATCAACCTTGGTGATCCATGAAAAAAGAAACTAATTTCTCAACTTAATTAATAGAGATACAAACTGGACATAAAGAAGAAGAGTTTTGTTACCGATTGCAGTGGACCTATAATTTCGTATTAAGTCTGTAGCTTTCTCAACCTTTCAGAAACAGATTAGAAAAAAAAAATTAATTCAAACTAAGCAGGAAATGGTACAGTCTGCTAGATTCCATTTCTATCACAGCAGGCCAGGTGATCTAAAGATTCTTCTCATGCATTCCAACTATAAAATTAATTAATTTACTTTGGGAACTCTCTTACTAACTTCTCTATGAGAACCAGTCTGTTGATGAGCCATGCAGAATTTTAGCCTTCGGGGCAAAAAATAAAAATAAAAAAAACAACACAATAAGTATCATTATAACCAGATCTGTATCATAAATATTCAGAAAACATTTGAATGAGCATAATGTTAAACTTTTGGCTAGTAGCATTGTTTTATCTGATTACACTTATGATAATAATAATAATAATAATAATAGCTACACGAGACAAAATTGAAATACAGTTTCCAGTGCAAGATATGAAAATGTGACTAATCAATTAGAAAAGACACTGGTAAAAATGATCAAAACATATGCTGAGCAATGCCTAAATGGTCTGATGCATTTTTGACATCCGAGGCAGTGAGGCTTTACAAAAGAATATGTGAATACTATATGACCTGTTGGAGAGGAAGCAATCTTTTTCCACTTTGCAGTGGTAAGAAAAAAAATGATTCTACCACTGCAGATTTGAAGTCATCATACTTTAAGCCTATCTTGCTGGTTACATTGAGATTAGCACTATTCTGTTTTGCTCTTGTGTTCTTGATTTTTCAGGATACATACTAAAATTTCTGCCCAAGTTGAAAACAAATCTCAAGGAATTTTGTCCCAAACTTTGTACCTGTTGTCTAGAACTTTTAACTGGATGTCTCAGGAAATGAATACTGTCAGTTTGCAGACCCAATCAACAGCATGACTTTCTTTGTGTTTGATATATCTGGAACATCTTACCTGTGCTCTGTACAGATCCAGTTTGTGTGCTGTATGGTTTGTTCATACACTTTTCCTTGGAAAACTCAAGCTGATGCATAGGTATGGTAGTCTTGCAGTGTGCTGCTAAACCAAATATCTTGCTTGCTTGTAAAAGGAAATTCATGATGCTTGGAATGAAGCAAGATTTTAGGAGATGTTTTTTATCATGAACATCTTACAATTAGTTACTTTTGGGCTACTTCTTATGGTAATAACTTTCATTTTCACAAACATGTCAAAGTAGTTTTATTAGGGAACTGTCTGAAACACTGGATTTGTGTCTGAAGTTAGTCAAATCTGTTGAAAGATAACTGTACTCAAGTTCTGTATGGTGCTGACAATGAATATTGCATTTCATGACTACATCTTGCTGACTCAAAAAGGGTAAAAAAATGTAAATAAAAAGAGCAGTCTGCTTTATATAACCCAGGAGATCAGAGAAGCTATAGTTTATCGGGACTACCATCTTCCTGTGGAAATTCCTGTATATGTAAACAAGTTCTTTTTTAACTGTGCAATTCCAGTAAGACGTTTTCTTACATGGGGTATGTTTTCAGGAAAATCAGTGATGATTTCCAGTCATAGACTAGTTTATTCTGAAGGAAGGCTGTCTTATTTAGGCCAAACAAGCTTTCCTTCAGCCCTTCCTTGTTGTATACTCCCAGTCCCAGCTTCCCAAAGAACCCTCCACTAGTCTCACTACAGTACACTAGTGTCTTTCTGGTTTCTGGGGACACAAAACTGCAAGCAGGGCTCCCAGTGTGTGTTCGCTAGTGCTGTGATATGAGGTCTGAAGCATAACTTCTAACATGTCTGTCTGTTCATGTGTGCACTCCTAGCCAATTTTCCTAGTAATCCCACACTGTTGGATAACCTTGACATAAGCATGACGTAGATACACTCAGTGAAGGATACAATCAGGCACTGCTAACATTTCAATGCCCCTTTGAGGCTGCTTCAGTCATGGGTTCTACATCACTTGAATGGTGGCAGTGAAAGGAGGTGGAAACTATCTGTTTCTAAATATGCCCTCAGCCTCCTACTGATCAGCATTGGGTAACAAGCAAAGCGGGGATGCCATACACTGTACATAAATTATCTTCTGCTGATAAGTTTTAGGACCTCTGGATGTTGTTCTGACCTTATTACTTTAGATGAATTGAAGGCAAAGAAGAATGGGACCACAATGCCATGGCCTTGTCTTCTGCAGACCAAAGTGAGTAATACAGGGTGGCAGGAAATACTTTTCCTGGATTCTCGTTGAGTCTGTAAGGACATGTCTTGTCCCATGGGTTGGACACACCACATGGGTGGTGACATTGTATAATTTCACTTATTTTATTTTAAAACAATGTGTACTGAAACTGGGTTTGAGGACAGAGAGATTGATAATTCAGGGTTGAATTATCATTCTCTGAAGGTTGCTAGATTTTCCTTGTGGCTTTCGGACAGCTGAGGAATCAGCTTACTGGCTCTTGTTATTTCTTGTTGGTCTCTCTCTCTTTTTTTTTTTTTTTTCTCCTGTGAGAACAGCAAATTCCTCAGCATTCTCACCACTTTCCCAGAAATGTTGCAGTGACCAGTACAGAAATTTCTTCTTTGAGTGGGGGTGAGGGGTCAGGCAGAGGAGAAGAGAAGACAGAATATTAGCATCTGTCTGAGAGGATAAAATGTTCTCTCTTGTGGGGATTTTGCATACAGAAAAAGTATAGCAATCAAAAAGGTTCCTAAAACATTCATAGTGTCGGGAACCAGGAGGATTATGTTTCTGGAGCTGCACTATAATCTTCTAACAGAACATGCCTTTTAATGAAAGAGTATGATATCTCATTTTTATTTTTGGCCTTGTAATTTTGGCCTTATTACCTGTAAAAGTAATATTGTGATATTTTTTTAGAGACAAATTTGGAACAATGTCCTAGATAATGCCACAAATTTTACACTTACAGACCATTAATTTTGTCATATAATTATACTTTTGCTAATATTTTGCTAATACACTCAGTATGGCAGCACTTATGCTAAAAACTTGCAGAAAGCTATAGAGGAGGAGGGACTTTATTTCCAAGAGAGGGCAGTGTTTATTTGCTAAACAGTTTGTAGTTTTGCACATAGTTACACAATGTTCGCTTTCCATAGGCGAAGAGCAGAAAAGGACACTGCAAACCAGTCCTCCCTTTGGTTCTTTCTCTTTTTTCATTCCTGTTGCTTGGAGCATAAATGCCTTTTTTATGAAGATTAAAAAAAAAGAAATATGCACTTTCCATATCACAGAATTGGAGACGATGTGAGAGAAACATCTTCCTCTGGTAAAAATGCAACTTGTGCTGGAAATGTATGGTCATACTAAAAAAAAAATGTATTTTACGCCCTCCCACACACATGCACATAATCTCACCTTTTCCATCACCAAGGAATTTAGTAAATGTGATAGTATTCCTTAACCAAATACATCAGGAGACAGCAGCTCAGCTTGCCAAGTTTAGTAGTTGGGTTTAGATGGCCATGGTTTACATCATCTTACCTATTTGGGGCACCTTATTGAAAATGTGGGTCTTAAGTCAGTTGTAGATATGGAGTTTAGAACTTTGACCACTACTTGAATATAACACAATGAACAAAATTGTGAAGAAAGCAATGACATTTTGAGGAGTTATATTTGATCTGAATAAAATCTATTGCTCATGCTCTCAGAAGGCCTTTGATCCTGTGAAATTACCTAAAAATATATGAAAAATCTGCATATAGCTTATAACAGTAATAATGAGCCTTTTGCACGATACTTTTTTTACGATAAATAGCCAGATGTTAGAACTTTGCTGCATCCTGAGATATCCATTTTTCTCAGCTGGACATTGATTACAGACTATTCCCTGAACTCTGCTTTCCCATGCCTAAATAAAAGAGTTCATTGAAAAATGGAAAAAATAAGTCTTGTGCAGAAGCTTGAAAAATAATTTTTTTTTCAGATTTGTAGTAGAAGTACAAAATGTTTTTTTTTTTTAAATGACCTTTGCAATTTTTATTATTATTATTATTATTTTTCATTTGCTTCTTTTATTATTATTATTAAAATAAAAGTTTGCTGTTAGGTGACATGGCATAAAGGTTACATAGTGGTGTTTGGTGAATTGTTTTCTTTCTGTTTTTATATTCATCACTACTTTCATTCTAACTTTAGAAAACTTTGACCAAGGAAAAATTTTCTTGAGAAATCTCAATTATAAAAGAATACATCTTAATTTTTGGCAGCATACATTATAAAAGATGAAATATTTCATTTTTCCTTTTTTTTTTTTTTTTTTGACAAGGAAGGTTCAAAAAATTAGTCTTTTTGTCCTCAAACTCTTCCATGTTGATGATATTTTGAAGGGTTACAGAATGGGAAGAGGGAAAAGAAAGCAGTTGGCAAGTGGATGAAAAATCCATAACCTAGTTTAAAAATAAAGCAAAAAAAAAAAAAAAGACTTCAATAGAGGTATCGGAAAAGGTGCTGTTTTAGTCAGAAATTTTCTTTCAAAAGTCAGAAAATACATCAAAAATAATTTTACAGAAAAATAAAAGCAAAGATATTTGTTAATGAAAACCCATATTTTGGAGAAAAAGCACATTTTAACTGAAACAATTGCAAACATTGAAATTATTTTCATTTAATGAATCATTATCAGTGCAGTTCTGCTGGCTTTGACTCCTGATTTCTGTGCAAGGATTCAGTGAAAGGGTTTTTGTGTCATTTTTGAGCCAGAAATGAGGGTTTTAAATTGTGCCATGAAAAACCTCCACTGATAATGTATCCTTTCTGGAGGCTTATTTTCAATACAGATAGCTTCTGTGATTTCATTTACAATTCAGTCCCAGAAACTGTTGCTCTGGCACAGATATGGAGTTGTGAGGGAATGCAAATGAGCAGCCAGAGGAAGGAAATTCTTAACCTAATGGTGTCTAAGATGCCAACGTATTACCAAACTGCATTGTTAAGTGTCTTTGCTACCTAGTAGAAGGTGTCTTCAAAGACAATTTCAGTGCTGGTCTAGTACTGGGAGAACCCCATTCCCCGGGGAGACTGTAGTAAGCTTTTATATTCACAGAATCACAGAACGGTTAAGGCTGGAAGGGACCTCTGGAAGTCACCTGGTCCAAACCCTCTGCTCAAACAAGGACACCGAGAGCAGGTTGTCCAGATGGCTTTTGAAGATCTCCATGAAGGGAGACTTCACAACCTCTCTGGACAACCTGTGCCAGTCATCAGTCACCCACACAGTGAAGAAGTGCTTCCTGATGTTTAGAGGGAACCTCTTGTGTTCCAGTTTGTGCCCATTGCCTGTCCCTGGGCACCACTGGAAAGAGCCTGGTTCAGTCTTTTTTGCATCTTCTATTGAGGATGATACAGACATTGATAAGATCTTGCCTGAGCCTACTCTTCTCTAGGCTGAATAGTCTCAGCTCTCTCAGCCTCTCACAGGAGAGGTGCTCCAGTCCTTTGATCATCTTGGTAGCCCTTATGTTGGACTCTTTCCAGTAGTTCCATGTCTCTCCTGTACTGGGAGGTCCAGAACTGGACACAGTACTCTGGGTAAGGCCTCACAAAAGCTGAGTAGAGAGGAAGGATCACCTTTCTTAACCTGCTGGCAATACTTTGCCTAATGCAGCCAAGAATATCATTAACCCTCTTAGCAGGCAAGGGAACATTGCTGACTCATGTTCAAGGTGGTCCCTACCAGGACCCCATGTACTTTTTTGATAAGCTGCTTTCCATCTGGATGCCCCCCAGCATGTACTGGAGTTGCTCCTACCCAGGTGCAGGACTTTGCACTTGTTCTTGTTGCACCTCATGAGGTTCTTGTCAGCCCACCTCTCCAGCTTGTTGAGGTCCCTCTGGATGGCAGCATGGGCCTTTGGTGAATCAGCCACTCCCCCTTTCACACCTTTGTGTTGTCCGCGAATTTACTGAGGGTGCACTTTACGCCATTATTCAGTTTGTTAATGAAGATGTTAAACGGGACTAGACTTAGTATTGAGCCCTGTGGTACCCTACTCGTTACTGACATTCAACTAGACTTTGCACCACTGATCACTACTCTCTGGGCCTGGCTGTTCAGCCAGTTTTTGATCCATCCCACTGTCTGCTCATCCAGCCCATACTTCAACAGCTTAAATGCTATTCAGTCACCTGGGTCCTCCAGAGGAAAATATAAAAACCCTGCCATTGGAGTTTGTTTATTCTGACAAAAGTGAAGGTGATGATATTTGCAGTTATGTAGTTTCATAACTTCTCTTGGTGCAGGATAACATAGAATGGGACAGACTGCTGATGAGCAAGTTTTAAACTCATCATGACAAATACTTCCTGAAAGCGAAAGTGTTCCCTGTGGCAGAAAGTTAGTCATCTAGCTAAGCCATGGCCTACTTGCTCTTTTTTTTTTTTTTTTCCTTAAAGTGTGCTCTTAAAATGAAAAAGTCAGAAATATTCTTTGCATCATTCATGGAGTACAAGCCAGCCTCATGGGGCTTCACCATCACAGAGCCCAGTTTGTATTTCATATTTTTAGGAGGTATTCCTCTCATCTCAGCAGCAGAAATCACAGGGAGCAAAATACTCCTCTTTCTATTTCCTATCTCCCATCTTTTCCAAAAGTGTTTTAAAGTTAAATTTAGAGAATACATCCCCCATATCTTAATTGTTTTGAATCTGGCATCTAAACTTGTCCACTTGAGTGACAAAACCAAATTCATCCCACTTAATAGCAGTGGTGTTACTTGATAGCTATGACTGATAATAGGTATTCTGGGAATGATGTTCTCTTTCCTATGTCTTGAGATAATAAAAGAGAAAATAGACGATCTTCTTAATTTGTCAGAAGCTGAAAAAGAAATTGGGTGTATACGACTTATTTGACACAAAGCTCACAGTAAATAAACCCTAGCAATTTTGTATTTAACTATGATATATGCATTGCTAAACTCGGAAGGCCCATAGACAAACAGAAAATCAAAAACCAGTTTGAAAATTGAGAAGACAAAAGAGGAAACTACCATGGTCAAAGGTCAGCAGAGAATCTGAAGTCTTCATAACGCACTCAGATCATTGCCTAAATGTAGCTGTGGCCATTACATGAAGCAAAAATAGTGTTGAAAGAAAAAATATGATGAAGGATACCAGTTGTAGAAATGAGTCTACTATATGCAGCAATGCTAACAGAACAAATCTATGTCAGGGATGGTATCTTAGTGACATCTAATCATCAGTGCTATAAAGCACACAAGAAATAAAGGAAACTGTCCAGGTTTCCAGCACTTCCACAAACATAATACCACCTATAAACTTTATTATCAGCCTCAACTGCCTCAATGAGATGGCCAATAAATATATTTCAGAAGGTGTTAACCAAAAAACTTTCCAGACATTGCACCATCCAAATCTTCCCATGACAGCATTCTATAAAAAGTAATTCTATAATCACTATAATCACACTGCTAAAAAAAAAAAAAGTTACCTCCCGCCAAAGAAAAATAGAGTCTAGGTGTATTTATGTGAGAACTTTCTTTTCTTGAAGAATAAAAATGAATAAGATTTGTTTTGGCAAAAAGTAAGAACTGCCTCAAAAACTCTTATTCATCTTCAGTAAAGGAAGATAGCAAGGTCTGGAAGAAAAACACTGACTGGTATGTAGGGAATTTGTTTCTAGGGAGTTTTAGCCTATGTTGGGAGGACTTAGCCTTTTGAATATCCCAGCAGTTAAGCCAAAGGTTGGAAAGGAGGGTATTGAACTAGAAGAAAAAAATATAAAAGATAAAACAGAAGGTTTGTGTTTTTACAATGCTAAAAACAGAATGTCACAATAAAATGAATCTCAGCCCTCTGCACTGGGGGTACGGATCTAATGCGTGCCTTCCAGTAACCGAGGTAGTGGTTTTCCCTGTTCCTGGGGCTTTAAGTACCAATTAAGTTTTAATGATCAGTTTAAGTCCACATTAGAGTGCTTATGTGATGCTTTGAGGTTCTTCTTTGTAAAGCCAGAAGAGATGTAGTAGTGCACAGTAATTACCACCTTATAATCCTGAAACCTTCTTTTAGAGTGTTAGTCCCCATTTCAGCAGCTAGTGAACATCAGTAAGTGGATCTGTGCCAGAACAAGCTCAAAAGAGATCAGAGGAGGTAGCATTTGGAGCACAGTACAAGCAGTGGGGGTTTTCTCTTTCAGCAATCAAACTGAAAATAATAAACTTGTCATATATATATTTTGGATCAGAACTAAGCACAACCTTGGTCTTCTCTTTTTTTTTGGTCAAAAATCTATTTTCACCGAACTTCATTTTAAATAAACTCGAGCTTTTGTTCTGGTCCCAAATAAAGCAGTTTGGCTTCTTAGGAACTGAGTACCATTAAAAAATAGAAGAAAATATTAATTAAAACAAAGCTAAATTAACACCAAAAAGTAGAAGTGTTGTGTTAAACTGTGCATGGACCGAAAACTTGAATTTAGTTTACTTTAGTTTTAAGTATCACAGTATATGCTTCAGTGTTTTTTGTTTGTTTGTTTTCCAAAAAATCCCACATTCCCTTTAACTTAAACTGTTTGCTGATTTTGATCTCAGTTTTGAAATTATTTCATATATGCCTCTAAAACTCTTTCAAAATCTAAAACTCCAAAAATTTTGACCGCACAGTGTTACTGAGTACTAATTGTTGGAACGGTTACAAAGAGGACAAACTCTATCAGTACAAGCTGAACTAACTCTGGCTTGTCCAGATTGATGCTGATTCTCAAGCACTTGCTCTCTTTATCGACTGATGAGAGCAAGGCTATTCCCTGCCTCAGATGTACTACCTCCCAAGTACATCCAACTCCATTTTCATCCGGTAATTTTCACCTTGATTACTGATTTTTCAAATTTGTACCATGTTCACAAAGATTTGCTGAATATCTGAATTGCAGGTTCCCTGCCAGTCAATGAGCTTTTTTTCAAGAAATTATTTTGGGACATCACAAGCACCTTGCTGTGCTGTCTTTTTTTTTTTTTTTTTTTTTTCCAGGATCTTGAATGTTATATGTCTGAGGTCTCTGAGTTTTTGATGAAACTGCAGTTGCATTAGTCATGTGAAGTGAATGGGTTAAGTGCCATTGCTTGTTTTGGCTGAAGGCTTAAGGATGGTAAATGGAAGACTAAGGAATAGGTAAAGAATGACTAAGAAATGGAAAGGAATAAAAGAAGTTATTGGAAGGAGGGTATTTGTGGAAGACTAAAAATATGTTGAGGTTAGCATTTTAAAATCCTTGATTCTAGGATTTCCAGATCTCTAGCCTTAAGAACAGCAGTAAGTGCAAGGTTTGTGTGAAACTCTGGTGTTTTAATATATAGAACAAATACTTCACTGTGTCCTTGTCTTTCATTATTTTTTTTGTATGAAGTTAATGAATTAAAACATGCTATTTTAGTAATTTGTCCTTTGTTTAATAAAAGCTGTCACACCCTCTGCTGCTGAACTTGCATTCTTTAATAACAATGCCCATAAATCCTTTGAACACTTTGACTGAATTGTGTCAAAAGCAGTGATGTAAGAGCTGCCATGAAGACAGCTGAAATGTTGTCACATATAGCAACGTCCTTTCATGATCAGAATGACCCATAGCAGAACCTTGTGTGTGCTGGCTTGAACTGTCAGGAATATATCCTTACTTTTTGCTGACATTTGTGATGTGTGAATTTTATTAATGGATCTTTATTTAGGGCTGGATTGTGATTGTTTGTTGTTTGCTAGTGTTTGTTTTCTGTTCTATGGAGCTATGTCCGCAGCGTTATAACCTAGCCCAGGTCACTGACTTGCCAACTTAGTGGGCAAGCCATATGCCTTGTTCCATATATGTGTGCCATTCGAAGAAATGAAGTTCCTTCTTGCAAAACAAATGACTAGCTTGTACAAAACATGTTTGAGAGAGATGTTTTTTTTTTCTACTAGATGATAGCATCACCATCTTCCTTTTGCTGCAAGGTAACCTGAAATTCATCAAAGAGGTTGAAGTAGCATGCAGATCTTCAAAACCCCAGTCCTCACACCATACTACCTTCTTCAAAGCACTCTGAGGCTCTTCTTGGCAGTATGATGTCAAGCGATTGCCTTTACATGCACTGCACAGACTGTCACTGAGGGATCCCAAGAGAGTTGTAGGAAAAGCCATGTTCCATTCCTCTGCTGCGTTTGCAAGGAAAGTGGGCTGCTGACAGAGAGGTCTATGAATTGTACTACGCAATTGGTAGTGCAACAAACATTTTATTTTGTTTCTGGAAACTATCAGACTAACTGAAAAAAGTCTACTTCTAAATAAATAACTGAGAGTCTGTTAGGTACAGGGCGATGCACTAATAGGGAGTATGGCTGAGAAACAGGGACTCTGATGTCTCAGTGTCACTGGATAATTCGGGACCTCAGGAAGTCTCCAGCCCAAACCCCTGCCCAGAGCGGGCCCAGCCTTGGGGTCAGACCAGGTTGCTCAGGGCTTTATCTCGTGGGGGCTGGAAACCCTCCAAGGAGATGGACAACACCACCTCCCTGGGCCACAGCCCTGCTGTCCTTGCAGGGCAAAAGCTTTCCCTTATCTCCACCCTTTCTGGCCCCACTCAGCTCGCTGCATGAGGCCCAGGGCCTTCTCCCCAGAGCTGCCTCTGCCTGCCCAGGGCAGGGCTGCACATTACTCCTGCCCCAGCTGCATGGCGACCTGGTGGCCCCTTCCCTCAGCTGGCCCTGGCCCATCTGAACGTGATATCAGGACTAGATGGAGTATTTTATTATCTTCTTGTTGGCAGTTTCTTTAGAAACTGTTTGCTAGAAGCAAAAGCCTGGAGAAGTGATGTTATCCTTCTATTTCTCTACATGTTAAAGTAGACAAACATGTGAATGAGAAGTACTCCTTTTTCCCCTCAGTTCCCCTTGTAATTTCATGGTTGAACTTTAACTCTCTTCTCCTTCAAAGTACTTCTGGACCTCCCCTGCCATCACTGGTTTCTGTGCAAAATTTTCTAAGCATTCCTCTTCTCTCTAGTGTTTGATTTCACCTCTGACTACTGCTTTCTACCAGCTCTTCAATGACAGCAGTTTGTTTTCATACTGTGACTATTAAAAATTGTTTTGCAAGAGTTTGCAGTATGATTTATTGTCTCATCTCTAAACTTCTCTTTCTTGATTCATGGTATTTCAGAGCTACATAATTTCATTTGCTGTGCCACATCTGAATGCCTGAAGTTCCTTTCTAGTCAGAGCTGAAAAATTTTCATGTGTGAGACATAGTCTTGCACATCTAGTATTTGAATGTTAATGAGAAATCAAACGCTGTGAAATGATTCAAAAAGGTTGAAAAGAGAATGGAACACCTAATTAAGCCCCTAACTCCCTTTCCATTCTAGGGGATTTATCACCTACCTCTTTTGAAATCTTAAGGAAAAGGTTTGTTGAGTTACAGCATAAAATCTGGAGGAGGGCTATTAAAAAAAAAAAACTCAATAATTTAATTTTATGAAGAGTCCCCAGAAAGAGGAGAAAAAAAACTGTGAAAAGATCTATTTTCCTGGTCATGCAGAATATGCTATGAAAGATTTTCTGTGTTTATTTTCACTTAAGAGCTATCTATTCAGAGATATGCTGTTCCTAAGTTTCTTTGGTTGGAATCTGACTCTCAGAAGTTGCAATTGCAATACCTGGATAAATTTCAAGCTGTAATAATAGCAAATACCTGTTCTCAGAAAGAACAGGGTGGAATAATTAAGCATTGCTCATGGATAACAGCATCCTCCAATTAAATATCTATTTATCTATCTATATATCCATATATAAAACTGGTTAATGGTTCTTAAATAAGTTCACACACACACAAAAGGTTATGTTTATCAGTTTGTTTTTTCTATTTCTTTCTTTCTTTTTTTTTTTTTTTTCCCCAGCAATGTGATGTAGTGTCAGCTTTATGCAGTCTCATTTTAGATATGGTATCTAAAGGAAAAGAGAATGGGATGGGGTGATCTAGAGTTTACTGTGTTCCAAGTAACTACAGAGTTGTTCTCGTTATTTGGGACAGTAAATTAACTGAAAGAGAGGGAGAGATTCATCACACCTGAAAAAAAAGAAATGAGTCAAATTTCTTGAGCCACTTTATGTAGCAGCATAGAAGGCAGATTTAGTCTTAGGTTTGCTACATCAGTCTCTGGATGTGCCTCTTGAATTCTTCAACTGAATAGTCTTTAAAAGCAAGGAATATGCATTTTATTCCTAACCCTGGAAAAATCTTGGTGTTATTCCTTCTGTCATGGCAGTGCATGTGAACACTGCAAGTAACTAGTTATTCTACTTGCAAGATGGGGATAGTAATGCCTATGTCATGGACATGTTTGAGGCTCAGTTAGCTGATGTATCCAGAATAATCTGGCATGTAGTGCAGTCTTTATTGCTGTTTTGGAAGGGATGTTACAGCCTGCACTACAAAAAAGGCAGTAGAATTTAATCAGTGGTGATCTAGTTGGCTTTTTGTAATGGAATAAAACCCCGAGCGTCATGCCAGTGGGAATATGAAAGTGAGGGCTACATTTATAAAGCAGTGTAGGAAAAAGACTGCAAAGCAAAAAGATCCATCACACTCAAGAGCGTTTGAGAAAATAACTATCTTTCATTTTTCCAACCCTTCCTCCTACACAGTACCTTCAGATGGTATCTGTCTGAGTTTAGCAATACTGTGTAGCACAGAAGCTATTCTTCAGTGTGTAATTAGCTATACCTTTAAGCGGTATGCCTACTTTTCATTCCTCCTATTTTCCCAAAACATAGATCAAGCCTTCAATCCTGAGGACCTCTATGTTCTCCTGAAGGATTTAAAGAGCTTTGAAAATGTTTTAATTCTTCCATATCATAGTTTTCTCTCTCTTTTTATTTGCTTTTTATCTCCCATAAAAATTATTTATATTTTCCTGGCTGTATCCCTCCCCCAACTCTTACATTACAGTCTTTTTTCCTTTCTAATTATGTTTTCACTCTTTTGCTTCCATTCTGTGGGCTTTTTTCTTTTTTCTTTTTTCCTTTTTCCTTTTTCCTTTTTCTTTTTTCTTTTTTCTTTTTTCTTTTTTCTTTTTTTCTTTTTTTTCTTTTTTTCTTTTTTCTTTTTTCTTCTTTTTTCTTTTCTTTTTCCTTTTCCTTTTTTCTTTTTCTTTTTCCTTTTTTCTTTTTCTTTTTCTTTTTCTTTTTCTTTTTCTCTTTCCTCTTCTTTTCTCTTTTCTCTTTCCTTTTTTTCTCTTTTTCTTCTTTCCTCTTCTTTCTTTTCTCCTTTTCCTTTTATTCTTTCTATCTTTATTTTTGTTCTTTCTTTCTTTCTTAGTATTTTGACAGCTTTCTTTGACCTTATCTTCTCCTGTCTGATAATATTTGGTTGTGAATATTTTTGATGCTGTTACTACTTCCCTCTAAGTTTCCCTATCTTCACCAAGCTGGTGTTTGGATGAATTTCAGCTTCCTTCTAGTAACCATGACATACTTACATGGGGTTGAGGACAAATTCCATTTTCACAGCTTCCAAGCAGTTGTTTCACTATACCATATATGTGTTGAGCGAGTCATGCAATTCTGTAAAGAAAAATGCTTATTGTAGGTGTATTAGTATGAATGGACATATAACTGGTGAAATAAATTCTTTATTCTCTTGCTCTACTTTGTCACAATCCATGCATATCATTCATCTTAACTGGAAAAAAAAAAAAGGGGATTAGGTTCAGTAGCTGTTGGGATTGACTTTGGAATTTAAGGAGTCCCCAGCTGTGATTTATGCTTATTTACTAGTTTACTAGTTGATGAAGCAGACACTTGTACTCAATAACACCAAGTATTGAAGACTGGAATGCTGGGAAGGTGATTCAGGTTAGCGAGACGGAACAGAGCTGTGAAAAAAAGTTAGGACATTTGAAACCTTATATGTCCTAGTTGCATGAGTGTCTTTACAATGCATTATCTCAAAACTTGGAAATCCTCTGGTAATTCTGAATTCCTGGTTACCAGCACAGCACCTTACCAAGCAGACAACTGAGCCATTGTATTGCCATTATATTAATTATTCTAAAGCACTGTGTTACTCATAAAAATTATTTGTATCTTGGTTAAACCTAACTTTTTACTCTATATGGATAGAAGTTTAGTATGTTGCACTGAGGTTAATAGTATTTATAACATGCTGTACTACTTCCTAATGAGTGTTCTAATGACATCTCTTAAATTTGGTAAGAAAATCACATTTAGCATATTTTTTCAAAGTGAAGAACCCTTTCCACCCTAGTGAGACAGAAAGTTTAGCATTAAATAATAGCTAACTAATTTTGAATATCAGGTATTTGATTAGTCTCCATAGTCTTAAGAAATGCAGGTTTTGTTAGAGATGAAAATGACCAAGAAAGACCTGAATGCAGACTGGGCTTCTGTAAGGAAGCTTGGATACTGGACTGATAAGCTTGCATTGATTGGGTACTGTTCTGGACAGCTAGCCACAGTACAGTGTGGCGCTTCATTAACAAATAAAATTTGGCTTACCCCTTGATGAAAAAGCAAGGACATTACATTTAGATGTCTACAGAGTGGAGAGCAATGAACAACATGTTAAAAACCTTAATGGGAGTGATGCCATATTTCCTGAGACCATTAATTCCTTATCTGGTGTGTGCATGCAGCCACCAGCCTCTTTTGTTTACTTCACATTCATCAGCTGTAGTCTCTGTTGTACTGTAGCACTCTGTAGAAGCAGATTAAAAATGCTCTGTTTATGAATTCCATGAAAAGCACATATTTTTAGTTGAGAAATGGAAAACAAAGCAACCGTGTAATTTTTACATTTAGAGCTTGGTTTTTGACAGAAACCTGATGAATACAAACTTCAGCCCACAGTTGCCAATGCAGCTGTATTCTCCTCTTGATAATCACAGTTCTGCAAAAAAAAATTTCTTCTTTCCTAATGCTTTTTAGCTGAAAAACAGGAATGTTGTGGATGTCACGATTTACTCATTATGCAGTGCATTATTATAGATGAGACATTTCTCAACCAGCTGGTCCTCCAAGGGGCCACAGGCTTCTCAGACTGCTAACAAGCATGCCAGTTAGTGCCAATTCTAGAGGCGATTTTTGTGTTATCAACACTTGTCCACTATGAACTGCAAACTAATTTTGTACAAATAGCTGAACAGCTGTTCAGCAGCAATGGCTTAGAGGCTCTGGTTATGAACTCCTAATCACACAGCTTTTGTAGTAACTTCAGTGGAAGTGCCGCCTGATAAAGCAATTAAGCTTGGGATCCTCACATGATATTTGTGTTTATTAGAATTAAGACACAGTTTTGTAGATGGAAGGAACTGAATGACAACAAAATGAACCAAGCATCAAACTTTTGGGCTGTTTTCCCAACCTTATGGGTTGTATATTAAAACTGCAAATAGCCTTTTGGGTCATGTGAAATGTTGGTTATGGGTATTGAAGCAAATGAGGAAGATGCATCTTAGCATCAATTACAAAAAAATTTCCACAGCAAATTTTTATCTCTGTTAAATGCCTGTTTTCAGCAGCAAGAGCTTTAAACCCNTCAATGGACTAAAGATTGTAACTTCTAACCATTCCTAAAAAGGACAAACAAAGGGTTGCCACTTCTCTATTAGGATATGATTGATCTGGTAATTTTTACTCAGTGTCTATGTAAATTTAATGATTAATTTGTCTCTTTGAGGTAACTTTAGAGTTATTGCCTTTCAATACCACCCATATTTAGTTCTTTACTAATTGTTAGCAAATAATCAGAATTATATGAAATGTTATACAAACTATTAACTTATGTTCTCCTTGTTCTTACCTATACCTAACGGGATTATATCTAATAAGAAGACATACAGTCTAACCAAATGAAGAGGTTTTGTCTTCTTCTGCCTTGCCCACTGAGACAGAGATCTGCTGACCTTAATTTTTTACCAATTCTGAGGCTGAAGGGTGGCTGTTCAGAGAGGCCTCAGGAGGTAACCAATCAAATATCTACACTCCCAATGGGGGCGAATAATAACATCTAATGGAGCTGAGAACTGAAATTCTCATAAGGCCAAAACTGTAAATTACAAGATTCATTTGAACCGAGATTCACTAACTTCCAGACAACCTTCTGTTATGAAATTAAGAGCATGATCACAGTTAGAACTTTAATTTATTTGTACTTACCATAATAATTGATAAATTGTCATTCCTTTTTGCAGTGGCTGGTATAATGTGTTTTAGGTACTGATGTATATGAGTGATGAGTCTAGCATGACAGCTGTCAGGGTCACGTCACGGTCATCACCATAATATCACTGTTGTAGAAAGTGCATATTAGAGAAGAGAGACAATGAATTTAATGTAAAGAATATAGAAGAATATGTACATTTTTATCAATAAATTTTATCTGAAAGTATATAGTAAGCAGAACTCAAATACAAATATGGATGTTAAGTTATTGAAAATTAATACGGGGTCAAAGAGTTCAAATAACACGTTACTTTCAGGTGATAATTATTTGCACTTGTATGGTTTATTAGTATTTCTAATATGGAGGAGAGACACTTTTCCTGTTTGAGTGTGTACCATCAAGTAACTATGAAAACACTTACATACTGATCTGATAAAAGATTGTTTGGATCTTGGTCATTAAAGAAATCACTTCCCTCCCATTTTGTACCATGGCCATGTTTTATTAAAAAATGATTTATTGATTTGAGGGCTGATGTTTTCCTTAATGCATGATTGTTGTTGTAATTATAGCGAATTATATCTTGCATGACTGGAGTTGTATTCAGACATTAGTGTTTAAACCAGATTATCAGTTTACTAGTAAAATAAATAAGCTTTCTTTTGGGGGTGGGGAGTGGGTGGGTGTAAGGAAACAGTCAGAAGACCCAAACCCAAATAAACTCTGTCACTAATACATCATCTCTTTTCCCTCTCATTTTTCATTCTGTCAGCACTCTTCTCAATTCTCTGGAATGCAGCTACAGTGATTTTTTTACACATCCTTCAAAGCCGTCTTGTTGCCTTCTGGTTTAATATATGACAATATGAAGAATCCTTGGTAAGCCATTTATAGACCTTTAATTTTCAGTCATTCAATCTGTCTTCTGAGAGACCTGAATATTTCTTTCAAGCATTGCTCATTAAGTCAGGTGCTAATATTCAAAGTTGATGTTTCTTATATTGATGTGTCTGTACTTAAGCTATTCTGAGTCAAATTCTGCTACCACTGCAAATCCAAAGAACCTCTGTCAAGTTCAGGACAAGCTGCACCTTTATCCCCTGCTAGATCTCTCCAAGTACACCATTTTCTTCCTGACTGGAGCCTTTTCATGTTTTCGGGATAGAGGTATGCACTTTACTGGGCCTCAGTTTAAGACTGTGTACCAGGTCTGGTTGCCCAACATTCTTAATTGGACTTAGATGTCTGTCTTGAAACGGAAACCTATTTACAGGCTTATGACAGCCTTTCTAGAGCAAGCATAGTGGTTACAGAGAAACAAACCTATCTAGCAGAAAGAAAATCAAAGAGCATTATATCCAGCTTGTCTGATTCCCATTTCTGTAGTTGCCCAGAGATTGCCTTCTTCTTCATGTGTCTTACAACTTAAGGAGATAAACCTCACTATCATTTACCTCCATTCTCAGGTCTGGCACCTCTATCTGCTGTTTTGAGAGCATATTTCTAAAGATCTTTATTTATTCCCTCTTCCTCACTTTCCTTTTTTTTTTTTTTTTTTTTTTTTAAGAGGCAGGACACTGCTTCCAACAACAACTTTGATTACTTTCTTGCCTTAAAAGACAGGATAGATAAGATGGATAAAATATAGGTGAGTATGTCCTGAATGAAAAGAAAGCTCTCTGCTTTCCTGTTGAGGGGGCAGCCCCCTTTCATTAGCACAAGCCCTTGACCTGACATCCAGGTCCTACCAGGATGGTGGGTGTAGATGCTGTTCAAGTTCACAAGAGAGACATTTTGGTGGATTCCCAGGGCTCTGTGTTGTTTCATCCAGAAAAGAAGTGGTCAAGTTTTCTGAGTATGCCAGGGGTTGTTGACTCCCTGTTACAGGAGGTGCAAGGCTGCACAGTCAGGTGGCCAGCTTCTTAGCCCCATTTTATCTCAAACCATAAGCCGCTGTGCAGCTGGATAGTTCTCTAACCAGGCACTTGCAGAGGACTTGGTAAGTATGTCTATTACAGAGAACTCTAAGACTATGCGCACATAAGCCCAGGAGGAACATCAGGCCTGAGATCTGGGACTTTCAAGGTTTCTTTCACTAAGCTATTGTTTGCAGCTGTCTTTTTTAGCCCATTTTTCAGAATTGCTGTATGTGTCTGATGAAAAGCAGATGCTGGTAGATCCTAAGGGAAGATATACAAAGATATATAGTTCATAAAAGAAGCCAGTTTTAATGTCTCTTTTATACAAATTACTTTAAGTAGAAAAGAAAAGAAGTTACAAACTAGTCTTAATGTTCCTGCTTTGTTGCAGGTGCATGACTCAGGAATCAGATTAGATAATTAAATCTCATTGCATTGGTGGAGAAATCAATACTCTAGAAGGAAAAAAAAAATACCTATTTCATTTTATGCTGAATTTCTAAATGATGTTTCCAATCTCTTCAAGCTTTTTGAGTATTGGTGGGGAAGGTGTTTGACATCAAAAGTGAGTAATAGCTCCAGTTATTTACCTGTGATATCAAACAAGGTGAACAATGAAACTTACTGACTCATTCAAAGATGTGTTCTCAGGCAGCGTGATATAGGAGCAGATACATACTCACAATTTTATTTTCAGATGCCCATCGTGTTTTAACAATGCCTTGCACACTGACTCCACCAAGGCCTTCCTTGTATCAAGGTATTGATATATCTGGGTATTGTGGAAAAGCAAGTCCACAGATTACTGTAATTTCAAAATATAAAAGAAAAGTACTTACTAGGAGGATATGATATCTTGGGTTTTCATGACAGTAATGAAGTATGTGGAGGTGTTAATTTCTAGGTGAGCTGTAAGTGGGCCATAAAAGGAAGTAATTCACCCAAACCAAGCAATAGGGCAGCACCCTTAGGGAAGGCTTAGCAGGGGAATGAGCTACCACTAGTAAAGTATAGAGCTTAAACTACTTAGCAGATTAAAAGGAGGTTTTTCCATTAACAAAAGGCAGGTTTTCATGGGTGTCAGATTGCATGATGTCCACCCCAAAAGCTGAAATTAAGAGACTTGGGTCACAATATTTAGATGCTCTTCATTCTGCTTACACACACACAGTTCTTTTTGTCTTATTTTTGAACCTGTTCCTCAGGTTTTCCTTATTGTTCTTAAGAAGGTTTCAGAGGTTTCTGGCCTTTTTCCATTGCTGAGAGAAAAGGTGGAACATAGGCCACTGCAAAATGCCTCTTTCTTTTTGGTAGGGCAAATATATCCTGCAAACTTTAGCTTGACCTTTGATAATAGTACATGATGTTCTATCAAAAATCATAGATAACAATTCATGTTACAATAAACATGTATGGTTATTAGGAATACTGGCCTGGTTTAGAGATCCCAGCTGATATTTGAGGGCTAGGCTTCAGCATTTCCCACAAATAGAAAATATTGTTTCATGTAAAGTGTAACTGGCATATTATGGTGAATCAGACAGTGTAGCAAGTTGTAAAGGTGGACTCCAGTGATTTCCAACAACACGAGTTCAGTGATGGTAGTTTAGACCAGTTGGGACTGACTTTGTAAGCTTAATTTATCTTTTTTTTTTATTATTATTTTTTTTCCCCTATGGCTTCAGCTCATTGCACTAAGTGTCAGCTCAAATCATACCATTGTAAGTGTTGTGCGGACACATATTAAGAGAGATATTGCAATATAGATAAGGCAGAAAGTGGACTAAAAGGCACTGCGGGACTTAAAACTGAGGCAGGAAGGTAATTCAGATCTTATGACATCTCTTTCAATATTGTTGCTGGAGTTTGTGGAATCCAAAAGTGAATGTGGGCTACTGGTTCTTCGGATAGTATTATTGAACAAATCTTATCAAACAGGGCATCATTGTTCTTATTTTAGAATGGTGAAATCGAGGCAGAAAGAAGGGATAACTCAGGGCCACCCAGGAAACAAACACCAGGGACCTGTTCAGTTAGTATGTTATTATCCATTATTTAGTTTAGACTAGCTCAGTACTCAGCTCTTAACCATGTAAGCTATCTTTACTTACCCAAAACATGGCTGAATGGAGAAAGGGTTTGAGAAAGGTCATTACATTGAGTTGTTAAGGCTAAGGAGGACATCACGTATCAAGTCTCATTCAAATTGTATTCTGCAATGCAAGCTACTTCCCACCTATTTGCCACTGAGCAAGGATTTCAGGTATCTGGGCATGTTTTTTTTTTTTTTTTTTTTTTTTTTTTTTCCAGGGAATTCAGCAGTGCAGTGTCATTGTGGGATGCTTCTTCCTCCAAACCCTATCTCAGTTTTCCTCTTACTATACTAAGTTTTGGTCTTCTAAATGTTATGTTGTAGATATTAAAATGGTGTTGACAGGAAAGAAAGCTGGCAGTGAAGGAAACAGAAACATTCAGCTGTGCTAAAAGCAAGTTTTTTTTGAACATATTTATTAGCATATTTCTACGTATTTTGAAAACCATTTTTCAGAGGCATAGCATCTTTTCTGTTCTGCCTGCTGGTGATCCAGAAATGCTTTATAAGTGGGTAGAATCAGCAGGGTATTGTGGTGCTGTGGTTAGTTATGCTTAGATTATTGTCTGCTTTCTTTGGACCTCTGCAGTCTTTATCATCTGACTCGAATAGTTTCAAAAAACAGATGAAAAACATACTGAGCTGAGGAATCTTTCTCTTTCTTCATCTGTGTGTGTCTGTTTGTGTATTTAAAATATATATTAAACAAACAACCTTCCCCGCAAAGAGGTAGTAAAAATAAATAAATAGCAATAGGATCTCACCAGATGCTGATGTTCTTAAAGGGAAAAAAAGCTGTACTCGCTACAGCTGAGAGCAGGATTGGGCCATGAATCTTTTCAAATTATCAATTCTTTCCAACATGACTGTCAGGAAGAAGAGAGCAAAAGTTTTAAAGAAAAAATTAACTTGCACTTACCCTTTGACAACAGTGTGCATTACAGTGATTGAAATTTATTAAGAGAATTGTTTGCCAGCACTATTTGTCTTTCTTTTGGCAGCTCTGGCATAAATATTTAATTTAATTTATGTTCCAAATTAAAAAATGTCTCTATAAAGGCTGAGCAGTACCTGCCCACCATGGAAAAAATGATGCTTATATATTGCTATGCCATTTACAGTGAAACATCTTTATATGAAAGCTGACTGCTCCCGTATAGCCTGAAGTTTTAACCCTTTCTTAGATGAGCTGAAGGAGGAAGCCTGTGGAGCTAGAAAAAAAACACTGAAAAGTGCAACAGATGCACAGATAGGGATTTTTTTCTTCAGTCAGTGATGCTTTTCTTGCTTTTAACATAATATTTACCTAGGTTTGATATATTGTCTCAAAAAATAGACAGAAGTGAGGCATTTTTCAATCAATACCTAGGGGTTATTTTATCCCTGATAGAAGATCACTGATGCTGAGGATTTCACTGGTAGTTTATTTGGCCAGGTGTGTTAAGGTACCCAAGACCTAGGAACAGTGACTGAGTAGCTATTGGCTGGAGCTTTCCTTGTAGATGGTCATTTTGGATTGCTGCCGTTTTGTTCCAGGTAATGTTGAAATCTCCTATTGCAATGGCTATTTATTTCCTTTTTAAGAACTAAATTCTGAAATTCAAAACCAGTATAATCCTAACTCCTGTATACATACAGTTGTTGTTTTTTTTTTCCTCCATAAATAGAGCTTTTCTGTGTATCTTCTGTTGACACTGACAATGAGATCACATTTTTCTTTCATAATGAGCACGTCTTGTGACAGACAAGAATGAGCCTGAGGAACCTAGAGAATGAACATTCAATTGTACAGACAGTGAGGAGACTGCAGTAATGGTTTTACTGCAAAAGCCTTGCCATTTTTGTACATTACACATTAGGATAAAACCACCGATTTAGACATCTATGAGTTTTGCAAGTGAATGTGCACATCTGACCAGAGCAAGTGGTATATTTTGTACTATTTTGTATCCTGGTGGTTACAGCCAAGGTGTCCATCCACTAGACATAAATGGGAGCTAGTCTGAGCTGAGCTCCAAGATCTTCCTCTGACCTTACTGTGCTGCTAAACAGAGAGGAGACAAAAGAAATGTTTTCAAAGGTGACAGAGAATGCAGTGCAAAAATTCTACTGGGTTGTAACTGTTTCAAAGTGTCCAAGAATCATGTTTTCACAACTTTTTTTTTTTTTTTTTAGTAATCAGACAAATTAAAAATTTGCTATTTTCACAAATAACACCTATTAGTAGCTTTTATTGCTACCCTCCTGCCTTAATATGCTGTTCAGGAATTTTTACTTGAGGCTAAACCAAAGTATTCTGCTATTTGTATGGAAAAAGGCCTCACAGAGGAATCTTTTGTACCCAGAAGAGTTAATTAACTGACAGTGTCCCATCAATATACAATAATCTTCATACGATAATTTCAGTCTGTATAATGCACACAGGGTAATTCAAAACAAATTTTAGGATGTTTCAGACAATAAATTCCCTCAGCTATATCAGTACTCATGCTTATTTTCAATTTAAATTGAGTTTAGCTGAAGGGCTTTATAGTCTGAAAAGTCCTAACATTTTTTGAATTACCTTGTGCATATTTTAACATCAATTAAATTGTCATGTGGTGGCTTGGGGTACTAATTGTTTTGTGTAGAAAACTCATGATAAAGTTAAAACTGTTATACTTTGTCACAGTGAAAGGACTTCCCTTTTCCTCTTTTGTGTGTGTGTGTACGTGTGAGTGCGTGTGCGTGCTGCAGTTTTGTCACTGCATAGCTAGGATATCCCTCAAATTATCATTTAAATTAAGTTGGACCTATGGAAACAACATGATTTTACCTCTACATTAGTATTAAGACATTTTAATATTATCTTAGCTTCCTTAAGCAAGTAGTATGGCATTAAAATGGTTAGAAGACAAGGCTCCCCAATATTTTTCCAGGTTAATATTACTGAAGACTTGAAATGTGGCTATATTTCTTCCCACATGTGGCAGTGGGCAAGAGACTCATCCATGTGTAGGAAACATAGCATATTTTTAACTAGTGGAACATGGTTGGAGGTAATGTGCAGCATCTTCTAAGTCTGCATTGATCCTGACAGCGTTGAACCGTCTTGCTTAGAACTCTGCTGCTTTTAGAATATTTGCTGCCTGATGACTTCTTGCTGAAATCCCATTGAAAGCAGAACTGTTCAAGTGTCTAATAATATAGATGATATTATATTCCATACCCTTACATTACTTTAGATAATCATAAATCATGTCTGCTCATTCTTCTAAGGTCTTGGCCACACAGGTAAAATTACAAATTTCCCTAGTGACATGACTGACTGGATTTGCACTGTAGGGCCAATTTGTTTCACAACAAAAAGGAGAAGAATATCTAGTTGTAGGAAATAAATGATTGGAGTGTATGACAGTTAAGATTGAGACTGAGTCTGACAAGTTACAGGTATAACTGCTAGGTAGCAGAAGGTTTAATTTAAGGACTTTGTGTCTGCTTTGGAGAAAAGTTGTTTGAGAAGTGCTCCCAGCATCTGCAGTGGAGCAGAAGGAAGATAATCTGTTTTATGTGGGAAAGTACTTGTGGCTACAGCACAGCTTTTCTTATTTCAGCCTCCAAAGTGATACTTATTTCTTGTACCTTGTCATTTTTAAAATCCTTTTATATTTTTTTCTTTCTGTTTAATTCCCTGCATACTTATGAAGAGTTTTGTAGGCCTCAGGCGGACAGGAAAGTTGCATTGTAGTCTGTTTGTTTCCTGAATGCTTTGAACTGTAGTTCTTGCAGGAGTTGAGGGCAGCATGGCCCGTGCCACAGAGTTGGAGGCACCATGTACAGTGGGCAATCTGTGTGCTAAGGAGTGGATCCCTGCAACCTACCACTTCTTTGCATGGGTCAATGGTCCATAAGGCCATCACTGCATTGCTGTGACTTCAGAAAGCTTCATTTTCTACTTAAAGTAATTGAATTATCTGAAAATGATTCCTGGACTTCAAGTTTGGCAATCTCCACACTAGATCTGCTCTGCAAGCCAGTTGCAGCACTTTTAAACTTCTTCCTTTGCTGTTGTTTTTGTCCACCTTTTGTGTCTCTAGCCTAAATCTCTTCCAGAGAGAATGCACACTGCTGCTTTAGCTCTATCACTGTGACCTGTAGTGTGGTGCTCGTATCCTGTCTTCTACAGCTTTGAAATGCTGCTTACTCAGCACTTAACATGATCCAATTGTATGCAGTCTTACCAGACTAAACAGCAGCAACAGGTATGCCTCATGATTGCAGAAGATAGGAATTTGGGAATGTTACCTGTGTTTTAGTCCAAATTAGACATCTAGACACTTAGTCATACTCTTGATGCTTAAATGCTCTTTGACAGTGGAATAAATATCGAATACACTCTACAAATACATAAACCAAGGCTCCTCCCACAACACTACTGTGGGCAACAGTATCAGGTTTTCTATTCCTGAAGTTAATGGTCCATTTGTGATATAAGAATGAAAATCTGTTTCCTTATTTTCTTATTTTGTATAATTAAACAGTATGTTGAATTAACAACACTTCTTTGTAGTATGTTGGATGTATTCAAAAACATACACACATCTGCTCTGAAGATGGCTTATATAACTCTGTAATTTGCTTCCTAATATCTTCTTACAAATTATTTTCATGTCCATCCACTTCTCCACTGTGATTCTTTTCTCTTTCCTACTTATTACACATCCTTGTTGTCTAAACATATTCTCACAAAAAAGACTGCAATAAGTAGTTGGAATTCTTACTTTTT
>VXAA01006760.1:10366-27112 GCA_013399115.1 Anseranas semipalmata | reverse complement strand
CCCCCCCCCCCTTTCTTTGTGTGAAAAAACATCTGTCAGCTACTTAGAAAAGTTTCCAGATCTGTTTTTGGATTTACACTGGTGGACTATGCTCCCCAGCTTAATAAAAATTAAGTTGTCAGGCAAAGAAATTGTATTACTTGAATAGAGCGGGGAGAGTACTACAACGATCCAGGCATAAGTGGCTATGGAAATGCGTGGGAGCTCCGGGGGTGGAGGAGCAGAGAAATGGGTGAAATGGCTGAGCTGATTTCTTCTGTGTTTTGTGCAGCCCATCTATCCCCCTCTCTTCTTCAGGTAACCACTGCCCTTTCGCGATGTGGGAAGGGTAGATAGAAACACCAGCAACACCTAGATATATTGGAGAAGAGATTAAAATAAAATCTCAGCTAAAGGGATGGTATTCTCATGATTAAAACATTGGATGACTGAATAAAAGCAATCCCAATGCTGCATTGACAGTCTCCGCTGAAAACGCTCCATTTGTATTATCTACAGATATGTTATTTCATCCTCCCTCTAGGTTTTTATCCCAAGTTACAGAGCTTATGCCTCTGCTTTTAGAACTCAACTATTCCATGTGTACTGGATGTTTTCAGTCTACAGCTACTCCTACTGTCATTTTTTACCCTAATTATAGGTCTAAAATTATTATTGCTTTTTTTTTTTTTTTTTTTTTTTCTCTGGGTAATCATCATGAGTGTGTCTCCTGGATAATATGTCTCACTATGCATATTTCTTTGTGGGTAGAAACCACAGCTCAGCTGATTATTATAGGGCTTTCCCCACAGAAGAGCATAAATATCCATCCTATTCAGTGAAGTAATCACTAGGACACCTGAATCCTTACTTGTCCCTGTGGCACATAATCTGGGTGAATTTTATTCTAGATAATACTAGATCTAGCTGGAAGTTTGAATGGAAAAAAATTCCAGTAAAAAATAAACCCATTTAAAACCTGAAAATTGTAGCCAAGAAAGGTTTTATTTTTCAAAAGTATCTTCTTCTCAGCTGAATCTAACAATATTTAAATTTTATTTTCCACTTTTTAAATTCCTACTGACATCACAAGTGATAGAACAAATGGCTGTGGCTACATTCTCTCTCACTCAGAGTTTCCTATTGTTACTATTCTCTTTTGCAGTTTTTTCAATTTTGGAAAATTTACAGGTTAGAAAAATTCAGAAATTAAAATTAGTAAATTTTAAGAATTTGAAAAATTTCCAAGAATGTTTAAAATAACAAGCATAAGCTCAGGTTCCTAGATTTTTCATTACCTTGTTCTTCTATTTTGTAATTAGGTACAGGGCTTATAGTTTTTAGCATAGGGAGTATTTAGATGAATGTTGCAGAGTATTAATTAGATAAGAAATTAAAACAGAAGTGTTTTAGAGTATTTCCAAGTTTGTACATACATACATACCAATCCAAATGACACCTGTTATGGTCTGGGTCTCCTCAGCAGGCTGATGTTAAATGGGATGAATCCTGCTTAAAACAACTACATTTCCAGGAAGGCATAGGTCCTTTGCCAGCTGCAAAAGACAATGAACCCTTCAGCTCAGGAAGTCCCCTTGCATCTGCCTGTTAGAAGCAGGGTTGATGTATCAGGAATGAGATCACTGTATGCATACTATGTTACTACTGTCCTTCCTAAATATTTGCTTTGTGCCACTGTCATTGGAAGCCCAACAAGGCAGATGGGCTCTTGGTCTGAGCTGGTACAGCCATTCACACTTTTAGGTTCTTGTGAGAATATTTTTTAAAAATACCAGCATTTTCAAGTTATCTCCTGAATTCAGAGAGCCAATGGTTCTGCAGTGGATTTTACACGCCCANAGTAAACAAAAAGAATATTCTACTCCCCAGTTATTTCTGCTAGAACTACTTAGGCACTTGTCAAATTTCCCACCTGTCCTACACCTGGATTTCTCCTCCACAGAAAGCAGGAGGGAAAGGTGGGGCATAAGCTGGTGCACACTTACTCCATTGCTGAGTTAGAAAATGGCAGGTGTGTGTCTCTTGAGTGAGCACCTGGGATGTTCTGCTGGATCTCCTTAGCTAGGTGAAGCACAGGCAAGAGAATGAGAGAGGATAACCATCTCTGTGTGTCTCTCCCAGAAACATGAAGTCCCACTCTGTGTTCAGCCAAAATAATGTGGGTGGTGGAAGATACTGTAGACCTTTATCTCAGGGCAACAGTGAAAAGACTGCACTGAACATGGGGAAGCTGGAAGCAGGTGGTAGAGTCCGTCACAAGCTCTTTTGTTCCTGAGATGGGCTTTACTGAGGACGGAGGTCTCTTCTCAGGTTGATGGCACCATAATGGTAACAGAGATAAGCACCTGTTTCTGTGCCTTGTTTTGCCTGGCCATTGTAAAGCTGAGCATGAACTTTAACAGAGGCATCACTAGGATTCAGTGTAGTAGAGGTGTTTTGATGTTGTCCCACACAGGGACTTGTGCATGCTTAGCTTGCAAAGGGAAAAATGGAATGTAATTCTGTTAAAATGTATTTGGATCCATTCAAAGGTACAGAACTTTATCAAATTTACATTCTCTCTCTATTTTTTTTTTTCTGTCCTTTTTAAGTGTTGGAGTTTGTTGATCACTATGGTGTATGGTGACCACTTATGGCAGTATTACTTAGCTGTTAAAAAAATACATTTTATAGAAATGTAATTTGTTACACATTCTTAAAAGTAATATCTTTCCCTGCACCTACTGTCACTGCCACTGTCCGGATTGCTGTTCTAGAGCTTTATGACTTAGAGTACTAAACAATGGGCAGTGATCATTGAACAACAGTTTAATGAACAACTATTTATTTAAGTATATATATTTTTAAATATGTTGTGATGAAAACTACCAAGTAGAAAATAATCTTGGCTGCACAACATGTACAGGTGCCATTAATGATACACAATAGGACTGTCTGAGTAACTCACGATAAACTGTAATGAAAATTCTTCACTACCAGTGAGATTGACTGTAATGGCAACGACGTATCCCTTGGAAAGCGTAAAAGAAAAGGCACAGTGATGGGTAAGGAATCAGTTACAGTACAGTTGCTGTCATCCATCCCCAGTACCATGATACCTGAAACAGTATAGGATGCTCTTGCACATTTATTTCCTCATTGGACCTGGGAGACATGGCATGTTGTTGTCCCAGTTTCACTGGTGTGCTGCCCAGGACTGAACAGCAAGGCCATGACTGAGCTGGCTGGGTCCTTACTAGCCTGCATGTACTGACCCAGCATTGCTTTTTGCCCTAAGATCTCCAAGATCCTGACAAAAACGCATGTTCCTTCTTTGTTTTTCAGATGTTGGAAATGAGCCTAGGCATAGAGACATAAGCATTTATGTGGTCAAGAACCATAGACTCACAGAATAGTTTGGGTTGGAAGGAACCTTTTCAAATATCATCTAGTCCATGGGCAGGGACACCTTCCGCCAGATCAGCTTGCTTAAAACCCTGTCAAACCTGACTTTGAACACTTCCAATGATGGAGGCATCCACAACAGTCACTTCTGTTCCAGTGACTGACCACCCTCATCATGAGAAATGTCTTCCTAATATCCAGCTGAAATCTACCTGATGGAGGATGCAGAATAATCCGTACAAGAAGGAGTGCTCTACATGCAGCTGCTGAGGAGGGAACAAAATACAGGTTAGGGCATCATTTTGTTTCCTTTACTTTATATTGTCGGCCAACTTTTGCTGCCTATGGTAATTTTGCCTGCTAAAGATTTGCTTCTGTTTCTAGCTGCTACCTACTCCTGCTGCATAACCCCAAAAGCTTTCTTGCACATACGTCTGTGATGGACTTCTAAAGCAGCTGGACAGATTTTTCAAATCCAGATCATCCATACACATTATAGTGACTTTAGAGCTATTAAAACACTTCTTGTTTATAAAACTGAATTGTATAGAGCGTGAGGACAAATCTCTTCTGTGATTTTTTTCCCCCATTTCTGCTACCAATTATTGCTGGAAGAAAATTGAGAGAAAGGTTTCTCTTGATCATCTTTGTGTCTAACCATGTCTAAACCCTGAAATTTAGAATGTACAAAACACATGAGTGAGGAGGTAGAGGGGAAGATTTGAAAACGATTGGATCTCTGTTGAAAGGTATGGATGAAATTTCACTTAAAGTAAGCAGCACAAAAAGGGCTCTGTGGATCAGGTAAGGGTGTGTGTTTTATAGTGAGAGAACAGATTATATAGACATGGGAGCAGCCGAAGATGCAGGTAGGACCTCTGCAGATTGTCCAGAATACATGGATACATAGTCCTGTTGACTTCAGTAGTAGTTTCCTGGACATTTCTTTGCATCTTGAGGAACCTTGTTGGTTTTAGGTTGGGATTTAAAAAAAAACAACCAACCAACCAATGAACCCCACCCTCCTCCCACCTCCAACTCCCAGCTGCCATGCACTAAGTGGCACAGATTTTGCAGCTCCTATTTACAAGAGCAAAGACTCCTTCACTACATGATACAAAGAGAAGTATTCTGCCACAACCAGGTTGCTGGGAATGCATTGTCATCAGGTAGGCATGTCTATATTGTAAAGTCATTTTCACTCAACTGAACTTGTGTGCTGTTTCCAGTTCCTAAGTAGTTTGGTGCAGAAAAGTTTTCAGGCTTTGAAAACATCAGTAAGAAACTGCCTACTTGATCAGTGTTTCCTGCTAGGTAAAGGAGTAAGTACCTCAGAAGCCGAAAATTCAGAAAAAAAAACTTTAAGCCTGCTTCCCCTCCATCTATGTGGCTTTCACAAATAATCCCATTATGAATTCTGCCTACTGGTATGAAATTGAGTTGATTATTTTTAACTTTTCACCAGATTTTTCACAAGCTCCTTTAGGCTGCCATTCAGAGTAATTTTCGGAAGTTCTGTCTAGAATCAGATGCTTGTATGTGAAAGACATAATCTGAAAACTATCAATCAGCTAGACATGAAAGATAGGTAAGGATATTTTGACACTGTTGCTATGATTTTGCTGGGCAGAATCATTTCCTGTGTAGTCTGTTTAAATAAGTTTGCATGATGGGTGTGTGAGAAATGTTTTACAGATCGATACTAACAGGGATTATTCAACTTTGTAGGTCAAAAATGACTGCATTCTTTCCTTGTCCCCAACTTAAGGATTTAATTGGTATAACTTCTTTAACTGTTTTGTTTGTTTGTTTGTTTTCCTAGCTTGTCATAGCTTTACTATTAGAGCTTTTCTCTTTTCATTTGTGCTGTCTTCCTGTCAGTGTTTGGAAGTTGTAATCAGAATATGTGCTACCTCTTGATTGGTGGTGTTGGATGAATTCTTCTTTTACTCTGTGCCTTCTGGTTAAAATGTCCTGGAGCCAGAATGGAAGAACTTCTCATTATTTCAGATTTTTTTTTTTTTTAATGTTCGTAAGAGGAAAATATCTCCTCCATTAGGAGTGTCTAAACATCCTTTAGGCCACATGTTTTTTTTGTTGTTGTTGTTCTTTATTTTTCTCTGTTTTTCACTTTCTTGAGCTATATTTCGGTTCAAATGAAATACGGCTTTGTTAAAATAAAAATATCGGATAGGTTTTTTGGGATCTGTTCCTCAAAGTACATTTTCAGTATGCGAAATTGTCAGCCACAGTGACGTTGGTCAGTGACTTTTTTTTCCCTTTTTCTCTTCTTTTGGACAACCTTAACAGCACAAGGTGCCTCAGTTTAAGCAGGGTTGGATCATGGGGCTTAATGTACGGAAGCAAGGATCAAGCTCACAATTTTGAAATTTGGTCGTGAAATGAGAAGGAAAAGCTAATGCAAGGTCCCTTAACTTTTCTTTTTCCCTCTTCTGTGTATTTTCTCTGTGTATGGTCTGTAAATTCTCTGCCCTTCCTAGATGGGACTTGAAGAAGTGACATTAAATCACCTGGGAAATTTTGGTCCTCATGTTATTATTCCTGAGAGAGGGAGCATCTTATGGACAACAGAAACTGGACTTCATTTTCACTTCCACAGTCTCTTTTCCTCTGTGCATACCCCTTGCTTGTCACCATTTCAACCAAAATATTAAAACATTTTTTTCTTGTCTCTGTCTCACAAATCTGTTATCCTGGCTGGCACCCCAGAGTGTGTACTGACATTACAAAGCAGTGCCTTTTCCCACCCTGCCTGGTTTGAGTTAGACGGTAGGCAGATTGATGAATTTAAAGCTGTGCTGGCTCTATTTCTCATGATGGGTTTTTCAGGTTTCCCAGTCCCCCTGCCAAGCAAGCAGAGCTCTAGTAAACAAGAGTGAGGGGGAGTACACTGCGCCAGGGCACACAGCAATCCCTCTGCAAGTGGAAGTTGAATTAGACCAAGCATTCGTAGAAACTAAAAGGTTACCTCAGGGTTAGCTCTGAATTTTATGAGGCAACATTAGCACAGTTGCTGAAAGAATGTCCTTTAAATATTTTAATTCTTTCTTATTTTTATTTTTAGGGATTGCATGAAACAAATGAACAAAAAACAACCCTGTCCCCCCAAATCCTTCAGCTATAGGCAGAATATAATGTTTACCCATGTGTTTGCTTCAAATGTCCCCTTCATGGACTGGAAAACCTTTTTTTTTGTCTTAATGATGTGGATAATTCAAACACATTATTTCTGTTTGAAAATAAAAATTCTGCTTCACCGTTCAGGTAATCCCCAAACAATTATCTCTGGGCTGATTACAGTGTTTAATTTGAATAAAAAGAGCTTCTCTGTAGTGATACTTTTGTATGCTTGCCCAGCAGCACTTCTGTGCTGCCCCGGTTCAGACCTCTGCCTGTTCTCCCTCTGCTTCTTGTTATTATACTCAACTTTTAAAAGCTTGCTTGCTTTGTGAAACAAGCCTGATTCTTCTTCAGTGAAGAAATATGTACCTGTGTCAACTGACTTCAGGTGAAAATTGTTCTGACCCTGAGGAGAAAGATTTTTGTCCTTCAATGATACTTAAATTTCCATATTCTGCTCTTAAAACAAGACAAGAAAGGTTTAGTTCTAAAATACACTGCACAGGCTGCTGTGTGTGATTTTCACAAGAGCCTGACACTTTAAATTTCCATTGACTCCAGTGGAGTCTGCAAATAACTTCATTTTTTGAACTTTCATCTTTTTCTACAAAGTCTGCAAATGTAGGTTCAGAGATGAAACTTCAACCCTCAGTATTAGAACTGCATGTGTCATCCAGTGCTAGTAAGAACTTTTCCTGGTATGTTGGGATGGGCAGTGATTAAAACTGGATGAGGGAAACAATGAGTCTTTACATGAGGTTCAGGAACAACTTCCATAGTCACTTGTAAGTAAGAGTTGCAGGTGTCATTTCTGTCTTTCAGGTGGGTAGCATTTTTGGTCCTTGTATATTCCTGCAGGGGATGTGGAAGACTGACAGGAGAACAATGTATACAAGGAGGGTTGGGATGGAAGGGGAGATGTAGATACTGTGTGAAGCTGTTTTCTCTCTTGGTAGAGGAAACATGTAGGTCCTGTTAAACAGTCTCGAAGGTAATACTTAGATAGTGACCTGCGTATCTCACCACCAATCAACAGTAAAATCAAGCATAAAACTCCATTCAAGCTCTCACTTTTGTCTTCAGAGAATTTAGGCCTGAAAGACTCTTCTTACTCACTGGACTCTGCAGAACACAGATCCTTCACTTTCCTGACACCTTTTGGTAGCAACTATCATGGCTACAAAAGTGACCATGGCCTCTCCTCTGTCTGTGGCTGCTCCCCATGTGTCACCCCACCACGACGCTCACTTTAATTCAGCTATCTTCTGTTCCAGTCATCTGCCACCTCCCCGTTAGCCTAGATGCAACAACAATTTTGGCTGCCTTCCTCCTCCTTTCCTTTGCAGGGGGTTGTTCAGGAAGGGATGTGGAGAAAAAATAGCTAGGGTTTGATAAAATCAGGATTACAGGGAAGAAAGTTCACATATACATGTAGAAATGCTGCCACATGTAGGTGGACTGGAGAGAAAAGGAATGCACCAGGGCACTTTGAAGGCTGGTAGACTTTGGGAGGGTCAGTCTTGCTGATATTGATGATTTATTCCTGGAGGACCAGAGGTAGTAGCGCTTCAGATAAAAGGGAATTGAGATGTGCCAGATGCCTTCAGTTGGGTCACAGAGATAAAATCTCTGAACTAGCTTGGGAAGTATTTAGAAAAGAAATGCAGAAGCGGAAAGGATGTCTTTTACCATTGAGTTCAGTTTCCCTTTACCATGGACACAGCAGTAAACTAGAAGTCCTTTCTCATGGCTGATGAAACTTACAGTTAAAGTAGTAATGTTGACTTTTTGTTCTGTAGTGCTTCATTTCAAACCTCTGCAGTGGTTTAACACTGATGGGCAGCTAAGCACCATCACACTGCTCTCTCACTCCTCACACCATCACAGCCTCATTTCCTCCACAGGTAGAAACTGTCATCTAACTCCCAGAATACATCGGCACAACTTTTCTATGTGTAGGAAAGTAGTTATGTTCCTTCCCTAACGTTTAGAGAAAGATTTCCACCCCCCATTTTTTCTAACTGTGGGATTCATCTTGTCCTTCCTTTTGCTAGCCTGAGCAGGTCAAGATGACCATTTAGGCTTCTCTTGAAAGCGTCTCCAGTGCCTTGGCTATCCTGCAGTATTTTCTCTTCCCCATTTCATTTTGAGTTGCTTTTCTCAAATGTATTCAGATATAACTGCCCCAATATTACCTGTGGATGTATACCAGTGCTTTGTATAATGGTACTAATTGCGGATCACACCAAGCTGAGTGGTGTGGTTGACATATTGGAGGGAAGGGATGCCATCCGGAGGGACCCTGACAAGCTTGAGGGGTGGGCCCATGTGAACCTCAAGAAGTTCAACAAGGCCAAGTGTAAGGTCCTGCATCTGGGTTAGGGCACTCCCAAACATAGATGCAGGTTGTGTGATGAGTGAACTGAAAACAGCCATGAGAAGAAGGACCTGGGGGTCTTGGTGGACAAAAAAACTGAATATGAGCCAGCAATGTGCACTTGCAGCCCAGACAACCAATTGTATCCTGGGCTACATCAAAAACTAGCAGGTTGAGGGAGGTGATTCTCCCCCTCTAGTCTGCTCTCATGAGACCCCACGTGGAATACTGCTTTCAGATCACAGAATCACAGAATCATTTAGGTTGGAAGAGACCTTCAAGATCACCTAGTCCAACCTATGACCTAACACTAACAAGTCCACCACTAAACCATGTCACTAAGCTCTACATCTAAACGTCTTTTGAATACCTCCAGGGATGGCGACTCAACCACAGAATCACAGATCACAGAAACCTTTAGGTTGGAAGAGACCTTCAAGATCACCTAGTCCAACCACCTCCCTGGGCAGCCTGTTCCAATGCCTCACAACCCTTTCAGTAAAAAAGTTTTTCCTAATATCTAACCTAAACCTCCCCTGGTGCAACTTCAGCCCATTCACCTCCATATCATTTGCTTGTGCTGCAGTGAAGAGGGGGGGACTTGGGCTAAAAATTTCAGAACTGTGAATGGAGATTTAGCTGTGTGATTTTCAGAAATATGTCTGCCTCAATGATAAAAGACTAGGCATACTGCTGAAAATTTGCTCCTCTCTTTGCCCAAGTCAAGTTATTGATGCTCATGTTTGGTATGGATCTGCTCTGACAAGGCAGGAGATGTCCTGATTGCTATGGGTGTCCCTGTACTTCCATTTCATTTGATTAAAGTGAACAGATTACCTCACAGTCTTCAAGAATTAGATGTGGCTCCTTGCAAATCATTGATTAAGAGAGAACTAAATCATAATTATACTCTTTTCCACATTTCTGTTTGATAATATGAAAATCTCTAAATCCTGAACCCCGTGGACTTGGGCAGGATAATGCTTTGCTGGTGGGGCTGGGACTTCACCTGAACGGTGAAAAGAGAAGGGCTTCAAATGAACAGAGAGCTGGGGAGAGCAGCTGATGTGCATGAGGGCAGGTAAGCTGGAACTGGGACCAGAGGGACACGTCCCCATGCAGCTGGGGCAGGAGCGGTGTGCAGCCCTGCCCTGGGCAGGCAGAGGCAGCTCTGGGGAGAAGGCCCTGGGACTCGTGCAGCGAGCTGAGTGGGGCCAGAAGGGAAAGCTTTTGCCTTGCAAGGACAGCGGGGGCATGGCCCAAGGAGGTGGTGTTGTCCACCTCCTTGGAGGGTTTCCAGCCCCCATGGGATAAAGCTCTGAGCAACCTGGTCAGACCCCAGATACCTCTAGGTCTCTGCTGGCCTGAATTATTATGCAGTGCTAAGTTTGTTGGCAGGTCTATCCCGACAAAATATTTCACAATTTTATAACAGTTGATGATATTAATGAGAACTTAACCGTAGAAAAATTTGCTCAAATACTGTGCATTACATTTAGGCAATTAAAAAGCCAGTGAATCTTAGAGTTGTGGAACACAGTAAAAAAAATGTAAGCAAAGTAAGGGGAGGGGGGAAAAGGGTGTGGTGATAAAAGATGTCTATTCCCATTCGATATGCCAAGAGTTACTTTCCTTATCACGTTTCTTTAGATCCCTTTCATCAATGAATTAGTGAGATGAGGGAATGCTATGCAAAAAAGATTATGGTAATCAGACTACAGTAATGAAAACAATGAGTTAAAAAGAGAGGAAAGAGCAAGATTTCTGGTACAAGAAAAAATACAGTAGCAGTTCTCGACAGGCAGGAAATAATTTGTTTGAGTGCATAATTAATAGATTTGTCAGAAACTACTTAGATTGTGAAATATTGCAAGTAGACCTCTTTCCTGATGGATTAAGATGAATGGGTTCTCCAGCAGTGTATGAAACCTCATTGCTCAGCAGTTGGAGAATTTGCTGCATCTAGATTTATTTGAGTCTTTGCTTCTTTACTCTCTTCCTTCTCTTGCTTTGCTGGCTTCAGGGGAGGAGATGGGGGAAAAGAATGTTTCTAATTCTAGTATTGAAGGGTGTTCTTTACCATAAAGGCATCCAAGCAGGCAAAACTAAATCAGATGGTCAATGGGAAACTATTCACTGCAAAGGAATGTAAAATGGGAGGAATGCATTAACATGTACAAAACAATTAAGTTGTGTACCAGTGCAGTTCAGAGAGGACAGCATACCCAACACAGAATATTTTAAAAATCAATCAATACCTTTTAGCTGCAGCTTCAGTACTGGAGTAGAGGAAGAGTAATAGTTTGTGATGCCAAAGCGACCTGTAGAAATAAGAATAAACAGCTTATTCTACATTTTGTATTGAATGTTTCTTGGCTGGAAACCTGTAAAGACATTTGAAAAACAATTAGAAATTCAAGCCAAGACAGAAATAACTAAAATGTGGTACTGACCATTACTGAGGTGGAAACTCACCCTTGTAAGATTAAACAAGAATCAGGGATGGCAGTTACCCAACTTCTTAGTTTTGGATTCTGACTCTGACAGAGCAGTGGCAATGTGCCCAGGTTATTTGATGTTCTTCTGGCCATTCCATTTCCAACAAAAAGGAGGAAACAGAAACTGCTGATAGCAGGTGAGACATGGTGACTTTGAAATCACCTGTCAATAAAGAAAAAGCAATTGTATTTCTGTCATTACTTTTGTAATTTTTAATAAAATGTGGTCCTTCCACTTTCCTAGTAAAGGCAATGTTATGTAGTGTGAAGAAAAGGACTATACATGTGAGCTTGCACAGCTTTAAGTAGTGTTCCCAGACGTCTGAGGAGGCTAAAGGAGAGCTGCATGCTTTTGTCTTACAAAGAAACACTCCAGAACACATTTCCTTGTGCATGCTTGCTAAATATTATTCTCCCCTCCGCTTGCTCCCTTGTCCTTACCCTCCCACTTTTTAGTTTAGAAATAGATTGAACTGAGTGGAAGTCAATATTACAGACCCCTTAAATTCAGAAAAGTTTATCTTTACAATGAAACTACAGTTTAAGCTTATTTCTATTGGAGGTCTGCAATGAAATCTTATATCAAAAGACATATGCATTTTATGAAAATTACTTATTTTATCCCAGTACATATTTAAGCTTTACTGTCAGGGTCAGCCTCTAATTTTTGGTTATTACTGTCATCTTAGCTTGTCTCCAGACCACTTTGAATGAAACAGCATTTTTAAATAACATTATCATTTGGCCAAAAAGTTTTGATCAGAAATTATAACTCATTCAGCTATGTGCTGTATTTTTAAGTTCTCTCTGCACTGATTTGGGTAGAATAGCATAGTTACATAATTAGATCAGTACCAAATGTGATTCCTGTGCCTTTCCAGGTATCCTTAGGTACCTACAGATAGCTAAAAACTGGAGAAAATGCCACAGGTAGGACATTTAAAACAACCCTTTAGGTTACATTTGTTATAAACCAGGCTTGCACAGAATGAGACTCTGTTCTAGGACCTAATTTAGGCAGGGAGACAATTCTCCTTGGATCAGAAGTGATCATTATTAATGTCTTTTGGGATCTCCAGAGGAACAACGTTTATGAGATCTTATGCAGTAATTCCTGCTTCAAACCAGGTAATTTGAACTTGAAATAGAGTCATTCTGAAGATGACAAAAACTGTCATAGTGTAATCTTTGATGAAGATGAAGTTTTATGATGTTCCCAATGAAATTCTGAATTAAGTGAAATTCAACTAAATTAAAATAAAAACTTAATTTTAATTTTCAGAAACTGAACTGAAACAGATTAACCTACGTTCCTCCTGGGGCATTATTATCCGTAAGTGTATTTAGTTCAGGAAAATGAGAGGGAAATATAGCAGATATATCAGTATCATGGATCCACAGCTATGTGTATCTCTCAACATCAAGTATCTCCGAGAGAAGACCACCCATGTTGCCTTTTTTTACAGTGGAGGTCTGTCTCCTGGTTTTGGTTGGGATAGAGTTAATTTTCTTCAGAGAGGATTATATGATGTTGTCTTTTGTATTTTTGGTGAAGACAGTGGTGATAGCACACAGATGTTTAGTTGTTGCAGAGCGGTGCTTACACAGAGCCAAGGCCTTTCCAGCTGCTCGTGCTGCCCTGCCAGCGAGGGGCTGGGGGTGCACCAGGAGCCAGGAGGGGACACAGCCAGGACAGCTGATCCAGGCTGACCATAAGGATATTCCATACCGTACAGCATTATGCTCAGCAATAAAACGGGGTAAAGAAGGAGGAAGGGGAGGACATTCAGCATGATGGCGTTAGTCTTTCCAAGAAACCGTTACGCATGATGAGCCCTGCTCTCCTGGGGAGTGACTGAACACCTGCCTGCCGATGGGAAGCAGTGAATTAATTCCTTGTTTAGCTTTGCTTGTGCACACAGCTTCTGTTTTACCTGTTGAACTGTCTTTATCTCATCCCATGAGTTCTCACACTTTTACCTTTCCAATTCTCTCCTCCATCCTGCTGCGGGCGAGTGAGTGAGCAGCTGCAAGGGGCTGAGCTGCCTGCCAGGGTTAAACAACAACGACCTGGTATGTAGGAAAGACCAGAGAATTAAGCAGCAGTTCAGAAGAATCAATGCAACGTTCTGGAATTTCAGTCTTTCTTGCATTTTTTTACTGTCATGTAAGCAAATGTCATAATTGAAATAGAAAAAACAATGAAAGTATGTATTTTGTTTCTTTTCTTTTGTCAAAGTTAAACATCTGTGACAAAATATTCTGCTTTTTGTTGTTGTTGTTGTTTGCTTTGTTTTGTTTTGTTTTTCAGAGAAGCCATTTCAGAGGAGAACTCCTGGCCTTTAGACCTGTTGCATCACTTCCCCAGTGCCATAAGCTCTGCCTGTTTTGAGGATATTGGCAAACTCTGTTGTCTCAGAGGACAATGAGAATTATGGGATTTATTCTTTCTAGAGCAACATACTAGTAATGAGAAACTGGAACATCTGATTATTAGAGCAGTTACTGGAACTAGAACGTCTGGTTACTTGAAATGGGGCATCTGGTTGGTGGAGTGCATATTGCAGGATGAGTTTGAACAATGAGCATTTAGTTTGGGAAGAGGATTGGAAAGGATCTGTCTGACAAAGACAAAAAGGAAATATTCAGTCACAGCTGCCTAAACATACCCCATCTCCTAGAAAATAAGCCAAGTCTAATTTTTAAAGGTCCCTAAATATATTTGAGGATTTTATTCAGATGCTTCACTGTACCCTCATGTTTTCTAATGTGAATCGAAATGGCAAATGCTGGGCATGAAAGTTTGAAAGCAACTTCAAATCTCTGGGATAAAAACCATGCATTTATATCTATGTGTATATACACAATCACGGAGAGCTGACTTATTCTTCTGATTTTTATCTGTGATTATAAAGATCAGGCATGTATTCATTATAGCTGGTACATGGGCACCAGCTGGGCTGTGCATGTACACAAACACTAGACTGATGTATACACATCAAGAAACTGTGCTTATAAAACAGGCGTATTTGAACTGGCCTATAACTGTCACTGTATATGCCTATCAATATCACTATATACTTGTACTGTTCATATAAGGACATTTAATGTGATTTAATTTGACAAATTACTTTTAATAAAGCCAAATTCTTTATGTATATAAAAGCAGATAAACTAAGGTGATATTGTTTTGGAAAACTTTGAAGATATTACAAATATTGAGAAAAAAATCAAACAAATCAAAATGAATACCTAATCATACATTAAATTGCTGCAGAGAACATGTGAGTTTTTCTTATGTTTGACAATAGCAAAAAACTACGGTGCTATAACTAATTTAGATGCAAATTATATGTCAAACAAATCCTTATTACTTGCTCAGAAACTGGTCTGGAATTCATATAAACTCATGTACATACACTTTCTAGTGTTCATAAATCTATTTTTCCATCAGTGTGTTGAATCTGTTATATCAACCAGAATAAAAATCCTGCCAAATATTTTCCTAATCAGAGTCAATCAAATCAACAGGTCAGCCTCTTTACTCATACCTATAAAATCTCTATAATAACTTCAGACAAAAAAAAAAAAAAAAAAAAAAAAAAAAAAAAAAAAAAAGAAAAATCAGGAGAGAACAAATTGATTCCAATCTTTTCCTTATTAAAAAAAAGTCTTCCTTTAGCATCAAAATGTAAAATGCACAAAACAACAACAACAACAAAAAACAACCCACAAACCAATCAACCAAAAAAACTGTTTGTAAGAGCCAACTGCAATCATGTATTAAAGGAGAGCCCACTGAAGTCAACAGGTTTGTAGCATGCCCTTTCTTTCAATTTTGTTTATTGCTCAAAGGGAAAAAACATTGAGCTCTGGGTTTGCTTAAGGGATAATGCTGGATATTTTTATTAGATAAGAATGACTCTGGGAAAGGTACTTTACTGTGCACTGGGTAATTTTTGCTGCTGTGCTATGAAGGCACGTGCAGTGCAGATCATGCATTAACAGCTCAACTTTGCTCTGATATTCTGTGAAAGCCAGGGCAAAGCTTGTCTAAAAATAGCTATTGGGACATTAAGTCTGTGATCCAGGTATCTCAGCATAACTATACTGGTAGAAGAATACAAGTAGAAGTCAATACAACATAAGGAAGGGATGCCATTCAAAGGAACCTGGAAAAGCTTGAGAAGTGGGCCCATGTGAACCAAATGAGGTTCAACAAGTCCAAGTGCAACATGTCCCAGACGTGAGCACAGACTGGGAGAAGAACTCATTGAGAGCAGCCCTGCGGAGAGGGATTTAGGGTTCTGGTGGACGAAAAGCTCAACATGAGCCAGCAGTGTGCACTTGCAGCCCAGAAGACCAATTGTGTCCTGGGCTGCATCAACAGAGGCATGGCCAGCAGGTGGAGAGAAGTGATTGTCCCCCTCTGCTCTGCCCTCGTGAGGTCCCACCTGGAGTACTGCATCCAGGTCTGGGGCCCCCAGCACAAGGAGGATGTGGACCTGTTGGAGTGGGTCCAGAGGAGGACCATAAAGATGATCAGAGGGCTGGAGCGCCTCTCTTATGAAGAAAGACTGAGAGAGCTGGGGATGTTCAGCCTGAGAAGGGGTGACCTTATTGCAGCTTTTCAATACTTAAATACTTTTCAATACTTAAAGGGGTTTATAAAAAAATATGGAGAGCAACTTTTTACTCAGGCAGACAATGACAGGACAAGGAGGGAATGGTTTTAAACTAAAAGAGGGCAGATTTAGATGTTAGGAGGAAATTCTTCACTCAGAGGGTGGTGAGGCACTGGAACAGGTTGCCCAGGAAGTTGTGGATGCCCCATCCCTGGAAGTGTTCAAAGTCAGGTTGGATGGGACTTTGGGCAACCTGGTCTTGTGGGTGGCATCCCTGCCCATGGCAGGGAGGTTGGAACCAGATGATCTTTAAGGTCCCTTCCAACCCAAGCTGTTCTATGACTCTATGGTTCTGTGAAGAAGAATTCGTTTTATAACAAACATAATACTCTAGGACTAGTCTCTGGAAAACTTCAGGAAACAGAAGACTATCAGTATTTCTCATAGAACTCAGCACATTGAATTCCTATTTGCATTATGTCAACATTTGGAATTCTAATTTTTATTAAAGGCATTGTGAATTTGCATTTCCTTTGCACTACATGGAAAGTTATGGGTCTCAAAATGTTCTTTGTGACTACCAGACCAGTTCTGTGCTGGGTTTCACCTCATGCATTTAAAATTTAGGCTTGTGTGTTTCGTCTTTAATTTCAGTGTTCCAGGCAAATTGCTATTGTTGAAATTTTTATTTTATTTCATTATTTTATTTTATTTTATTTTT
>VXAA01006759.1:348714-365544 GCA_013399115.1 Anseranas semipalmata | reverse complement strand
GTCCGGGCGGCAGCGGGGCTCTGAGCTCCGGGACCGCCCGGCGCTGCCAGCCCCCGGCACCTCCCGGCTCTGCCGGCTCCGGAGCGGCGCGGGGGCTCGGGGGGCGCGGGGCCATGGCTGCTCGCCCTCGCCTCCCTGCAGGCGGAGGAGGTCCAGCAGCAAATCATCCGAGAGACTTTCCACCTGGTGCTGAAGCGGGATGACCACATCTGCAACTTCCTGGAGTGCGGCAGGTAGCGCTCTGCGCCTTCCCCGGGCCGGGGGGGTCGGTTCGGCGCCCGCTCCTGAAGCCCTTGGTCTCTCCTTGTGTCTCCGCAGCCTGTTCGGCGGCTCGGATTACAAGCTGATCTACCGGCACTACGCCACGCTGTACTTCGTGTTCTGCGTGGACTCCTCGGAGAGCGAGCTGGGCATCCTGGACCTCATCCAGGTCCATCTCTGGGGGGACGCTTGCTGCCAGAGGGTGGCTGCAGTGAGCGTGGGTGCAGCTGCTCTCTGCTCCGGGGTTTTGGGGCAGAGACCCTCGCCTGGAGCAGCTGGATGTGCTGCGATGGGGAGTGGGCTCTGACAGCAGCAGGGAGAGCGTGAGCTGTCATTCCCTGGGTTGTGCCCAGACCCTCCTTTGTGGGCTGGGTGCAGCAAGCATGAAGGGGCTGGGTACTGCCCACAAAGGCTGTGCCCCTGTGTCCCTGGGCAGTGCTGTGCCCACACTGGGAACGGCTGTGGCAGTGCTGCAGACACCCCTGAACCCCAAGTCGGGGTGTCAGTGCTGGCAGAACAGTGGTGCCGGGGCCCACGGGGAGCCTGGTGCCAGTGCAGTGACGCTGACACCGGGTGTCTGTGCCCTCGGCCTGTGCCTCTGTCACAGCACCGGCACTCTGCAAAGCGGCAGCTCTGCTCGGCTGTGAGATGGGTGCCTTCCCCTGGTGTGCAGTCCTTGCTGGGCAGCCCGGCCTCCTAAACCTCCCCGATGCACTTACATGTCTGTAACGCGTCTGTGCGTGGAAGTGACAGAAGCTGCTCTGTGTCTGCAGCCAGGTGCTGCACGTGTGTTGGCTGACGCACAGCTCAGAACTCACCTGTGGGGAAATGCTGGGGGACGTGCCTCTGAATGAACGTCTTAGAAAGTGCATTTTTTAAATTGTGTTCGACCCCTGTGTGGACTTCTAAAGCGACCATTGCTAAATCCAGTAACGGCACACGTGAGAGTGCCGGCACAGCAGGCAGGGAGGATGCGTGCCCTGCTCGGGTCAGCTGTTGTGACTGCGCAGTTCCCAGAGCTCAGCCCCTTTCGAGCTGTTCCAGCCGGCTGCAGGCCTGCCCCGAGCACAGTGACCGGCCATTGCCCCAGCTGGCACCCATGGCTGCAGTGGATCTGGGCACTGACACCTGGGTTTCTCCCCCAGAAAGGCTGAGTTCTGCATTTTGGTGCACTTGACCTTGTGCCAGGCCCTTTGAGCTTGGGCTTGGATCAGATCCCTGCACCTGGACGTTCTGGGTGCCGAGGGTAGCAGCGGGAACAGCTGAAGACAATAGCAGCTGGGTACAAAAAGCTGTTCGGGGGAAGACTCCCTTTTGTTGTCCCAGCACCACCAGGCAGCGCCCACGGGAAAGGCGGCTTCCTCGCCTGGCTGCTCCCCACGCAGACCTGCCCAGCCTGCTCCGTGCCACCCCCTGTCCCCCCTGCTGCGCCGGGTACTTGGCTTTCCTGGGGACCAGCTCCTGGGCAGCCTTGGGCTGAGCCTGGGGGGTTGCCTCAGGAACAGGCACTTCGCTGCTGCTGAGAGCAGATGGGAATGTTGGGGGGGACTTGGCCCTGGTTGGGGTGCCAGCCCGGGGTGCAGCGAGCGATCCGATGGCTTCTGGCTGGGGCTGCAGCTCTTCGCGTGTGCAGTGTGGGGGTCTTGCTATGCTGATCTTCCTTTCCTGTCACTTCAGGTGTTTGTGGAGACGCTGGACAAGTGCTTTGAGAACGTCTGTGAGCTGGACCTCATCTTCCACATGGACAAGGTGGGTTCTGGGCTTCTGCATGCTCCACCGCTGCGTTCCTTGCCAGCCCCTCGCTGCTCTGCAGCCCTGCCTGCTCCGGCGCCTGCATTCCCGAGTGCGGGGCCTGGCTCCGAGCTCGGGGCCGTGCAGGAGAGGCTGCTGCGAAGTTAGGGGTCGATGAGAGAGAGGGAAACCCTGCTGCTGCGGGGCTGCGCTCTCTGCTGCAGCGCAGCAGGGGTTGCGGGTGAGGGCTGGTTCTGGTGCTTGCCGCAGATGCCGGGTGAACGTGCGGCCCGGTGGCAGGGATCCGTGCTGCGGCTCCGCTCTTCATCTGCTGCACAGGGACCAGCGCTGACGGAGCTGCGCACGGCTCTGGCTGCGTGTGCAGGCGTTTCACCTCTTCTTGCTGCTCCGCGGGACGCCGTTTGGACTGTTGTTAACATTTTAGTAGAGTTGCAGGAAAAAAAAAAAAGGAGGAACAATGGAAGTATTTGGAATACGAAGTATTTGGTAAACTTTCATTTGAGCCACAACCTCTAATGTTTCCTCTTTAGCTGGACAGAGTTTCTGGGCGGAAACCTCTTCTCTTTGATCATCTCCTAGATGGAGCTGAAGATAGCAGGGACTATCCTTAGGGAAAGGAGAGTTAGCTGATGTGTGCTGGACTTGTGCTGCTGTTGGTAAGGCTGTTCCTACTTTCTTGAAGACAAAACATGCCAACAAAAAAAAGGAGTGAAAAAATCAATAAGGCTGTAAAATGTTCCCTTCCTGTTGGTAATTCTAACATATAAATTGTCTGGCAGAGAAACAGAACCAGCAAATGTTCTTAGGTGACCTGGAGCAGCTGAATGTGCTAGCGAGTGGTTAACGAAGACTTTGACTTTATTATTTGGCTGACTGTAAACTTCAGAAATATTACAAGGTTATATTATTTTGTCAGCAAAAGTACTCTTATCAAAGCAAACAAAAGGAGAGGGAGAGGAAGGAAGAAGTCAGTGAGGAAGGAGGAGTATTCAGGGAAGAACTGATGACGGCCACCCAAATCTGTGGCCACATCTCGGGCAGGGTGCGCTCTCATTTACTTGTTTTGTGGTGTGAGCAAGACCTGGCAGCTTTACACTGAATCAGTAACCCACAGGCAGAAGAGGTTACCCTGTTGCTTGTGTATTTTGCCAGCAGTAGCACAAATTGCCCTTCCTCTGAACTCTGCCAAGCTGAGTGTTCAAAGGAGAGATAAGTCCGGGAGGGTTTCTGATAGGGACGGTCCTGGGCTCAGCCACCCCCAGGCGCGCATATATTTGGCTTGTTTATATCCGGTGCTGTCCCTTTGTTTCCCAGCCTTGACTTTGGTCCTTGGCCACTATCAGTCTGTCCTCTTGTTTGGACTTGCTGTCTTTCTATGTTTAGCAGTAATTTATTTCGCGGAGCTCGGGTGCCCGTTGCCCGGGTGCTTGGTTACGGAGCGCAGCGCTGGGCTGCGCCCTCCGCTCCCCGCTGCCCCTCGAACCCGGGCAGGGCTTTGTGCGGCTGGGTTCCCCCTGCTCCAGGGCTTCGCTCTGCCAGGGGCTGTGCAGGGCAGGCTGGGCACCGCGCTACCCTCCACTGGTCCAGCGCAAATTTTGTGAGTCCCTGACTGGAATGGGGGGGAAATTAGGCTGCCATCAGCTGGAAAATGCTGATTTGTTGAGTGGAGACTTTGGCTGAGAACGTCCTGAACCCAGTGGGCTCCGGCTGGGATTTGGGCACAGCCGTATCTGGATGCCGTGGGGCAGCAGCATGAGGTCCGTGCCGTCGGAGCTGCTGCGCGTTTCTGGCCCCAGGTCTTGCAGCGGGCAGCTGGATGGGGCTGCCGGGTCCGTGGTTCCCAGGCACCAGGGGCACGCGTGCCTTCAGGCTGTTCGCTTTGGAAGCAGCAACCTTAGAGCTGTGGGGATCCCCTCTCACAAGGGGAGGCCACAGCCGTGGAAGTTGTGGGGAGGCTCAGAAGAGGCTGCGGGATGGGGTGGTCCCATTGCCCAGCCCCTGCTGGTGCTTCATACCTCGGAGGAGAACGTGAGTTTTGCTCAGCAGCTGCAAGGTCCCGGAGAGGATGCAGTTTTTTCAGGAAGCACTGTGTTCACTTTGGAAAACAAAGGTTGCTTGGGATTTCTGCCCTGTTGGTTTTGGTCCAATTTGGGCTGAAGCCAGATCTCGAAGGAACAACATTTCCTGCATCCCAGATGCTCACGGGTTGCAGAGAGCCGCTAGCACCGTCCGGCTTTGGTGTGTGCCGGGGCAAGGCATGAGCCGGGACCGTGCTGTGGGACAGCAGCGACTGCTGTGGCGCGTGGAGGCGGTGGGCTGGCTGGGGGTGTCCCGGGGGAGCTGTGTATTGCGCCTGGCTTTCCCTGTGCTGCTGAAAGCCTGATCCTGTGCGCCTCGGTGCTCCTGGTGCTGTCAGATCCGGACAAAACCGACAGAGAAGCGCTGCGGGGACATCAGCCTCGTGGCCTGCACAAAGCTGGATTTTCCCCTTCATGGGGAAAGCTTCTTGGTATTGTTTTATTTTTCACTGCATTGCTCTGGGAGTGTTTGTCACACAATATTTGCAAGGGCAATCAGCCCTCATGAAGCCATAAAACAATATAATAACTTAACCATCTCCCAGAAATAGTCTATTTCATGGAAGAAACCAGAAACCCATAAACTCATTATCTGTGCTGGATGGTTGTTGGAAGCTGCTGACTTAGCAGGGAAGCTGGTGCTGTGCACACCGGTGTAACCAAAGGTGTGCCGCAGCAGCACAGCGTGTCCCAGCCCACCTGCGGGCCTTTTTCCTTATTTCTCTTGTATTGCAAACCAAGATGGGCCTTGTCCAGGGCTGTGTTTGTGGGGCACTGCTGGTGTCCGGGGGCTGGTGGGAGGCGGCAGCTCACTGCTCTGGGACTGCTCTGTTTCATCCTTGGACCTGGATGACCCTGGGGAAGGAAGGAGACTTTCTTAACAGTTTTGTGCTTTGTGTGTGTGTCACAGTCCCACCTTTTCTAAGAGAAAGCAATGAAGCTGGGCTCTGCCTCTGGCCTGGCTTTCCGTGTAGAAGGGACTGGTCCTGGGAAGAAGCGTCGTGCCTGGAGGCTGCGGGAGGCCCTGGGCGTCAGTCAGTAGATGAGGCTGCGGGGCTGCCCCCGTGTGAGGACTGGGGCCGCCCTCTTGCCCTTGGAGCTCTGTGGATGGGGCTGTTGGGGCTGTGCTTCCTGGCTGAGAGGAGGAAGGAGCTGGGTTTGCCTCAGGGCAATGTCAGCCCCGACATTGCTTCCACGCCAGCCTGCCCCTCTGCCTCTCCAGCACGGCCGTGGGCTGGGTTCGCAGCCTGCTCTTGCGTTGCAGGTTCACTACATCCTGCAGGAGGTGGTGATAGGCGGCATGGTCCTGGAGACCAACATGAACGAGATCGTGGCGCAGGCAGAGGCCCAGAGCAGGCTGGAGAAAGCGGAGGTGAGTGGCGATGCTGCGGCTCTCCTGGTGTGGCCTGCGGCGGGGACAGCACAGGGGCTGGGGGCGGCGTGGGGAGATGTGCTCAGGCGTGGGTGCGGAGCGGCAGGAGGGCGAAGCGGCCCCTGGGTGCGAGAGGCTGGTGTCCTGCAGCTGTGGGTGGGTGGGCAGCGCGTGGGGGCTGCGTCTGTGGGGCGCCCCCAGCACACCCAGCCTCCGCCTGCGCGCTTCCTCGGGGAGAGGGCTTGGGGCATCTCCTCCCAAGCTGCGCCCCGTGTTTAGGAGCACAGGGAGCAGCCGGAGCGTGGGCATCACAGCTGCTGACAAGGTTAATAACATGAGGCAGTGAAAAGTTTATGGCCCCTGTTTGCGCTGTCATTGCAAGACAGCTGTGCTATGATAGCAGGGGGGAAAGTGCTGCGCTGCCCCTGCCTCCCCAGATAGCATGCTGTTAACGGGGCCAGGTCCGCCAGCGGGGCTGGAAGCTGGGTGTGGGCCCCTCCAGGGCAGGGCTGCGTGTGCTGCGTGTGCTGCGTGTGCTGCGCGTGCTGCACGTGCTGCTGCGGCAGGGCAGGGCAGGGGCCGAGCCCGCAGCCCAGCACGGGGGCTGGCGCTCACCGCTCCCCTCCTGTCGGCAGGGAGGCCTCTCGGCCGCTCCGTCCCGCGCCGTCTCGGCCGTGAAGAACATCAACCTGCCAGAGATCCCTCGCAACATCAACATCGGAGACATCAACATCAAAGTGCCCAGCCTGTCGCAGTTCATGTGAGCGTCCCGAGGCGAGGAGGGGCCATGGCCTGGGCCGACTCTGGCGGGGGGGAGCCGACGTCCACTGGGCTCCCCTTGCCCGTTCTGGGGCCCTGCCTACCCTAGGCTGGCAGAGGGCAGAGAGCTGAGATGGGGCCCAGCGAGAATGGGGCAGCGTCTGTCACCTTGGGCACCGGGCTGAGCCGTGGCTCTTCCTCCACTCCCTCCCTCTGCGGCGGATATGCGGCCTCTCCTCTCTGTGTGTTGGGAAGAGCCATGCCCTGCGTCTCCGAGCGCTTCTTGGGACTGTTCGTTGCAAAAATGCTCCTGTAGCTGATGGCTCCTGGAGGAGCCGTAGGTTGTCCTGCTCCTCCGTCCTCCCTGGGCTGGGCTGCTCTGTGCCCTGCCCGGCATTCCCGTGCCTGCCCCGGTCCTGCTCACCAGGCACGAGGCCTCAGCCAGCCCGGCTGGGGCTGGCACTGGTGGTACCTGCTGGGCGGGAGGGAATGGCAGCGGGGGCTGCGTGCTCCTGCAAGGCCTCTGCTGAAAGCTGCTGGGGGCCAGGCTGGGACCCGTCAGCATGCCCCTGCTGCACTGAGGATGCGTGCATGTGTGCGTTGAGAGAGCGTGTCCTTCCTCCTAATAAACCACTGTGAGAACCTGTGTCTGGTGGGTGCTGCTGGCCCGGCCGGGGAGGGGCTGCAGGGCCGGGGGCTCTGCGCAGCTCTGCCCGGGGGGCTCTTGGCTGGCGGAGGCTGCTGGCGGGATCCCCGGCACATGGGGGGAGATGGGGGCCCTGATGCTGCCCGCTGGGGTTGCGGCAGCGTGGGCTCTGGGGCAGGGTCCCTGCTCACCCCGCTCCCCGGAGCGGGTGGGGGGAGCAGGATGGCTGTGCTCTGGGGCTGGGACGGCACCGTCCCCTGCTCAGGGCCTCGGGAAGCAGGGCCGCCAGCCCATGACCTGCCCGCCGCCCTCCGACCAGCCTCCCTGCCTTCCCTCTGCCGTCGAGCATCCCTGGTCAGCGGCTGCGCCTGGGTGCCGGCGAGGAAGGGAAGCTGGCAGCCGCGTCTCCCGGGTGGAGGTGCCCTGCGCCCCTGGCTCCGCACGGCCCCGCCTGGCCACCAACCTCCGGGCTGGCGCGGGGGCCTCTTCCTGTCCTGTTTCCCTCCCGCCCGCGCCGGGCCAGCTGCGCTCCCGCGGGCTCTGCCTCCACTTCCCCTGGCAGGGAAACCGTGACTCTGCTTGGAAGGAATTTTCCTGCTGTCTCCCCTCTCCGCAACTTAACCCTTCCCCAGCTGGCCACCGGCCACCCCAGCAGCTCACAAGGTCGCTGAACTGGGCAATGGTTTCTTCTTCCCTGCCAGCCCTCCTCCTCCTCCACCTCCTCCTCCCAGCAGCTGCTGGAGCCACGCGGTGATGGGAGCCAGCGAGCAGTGCAGCGGGATGTCGGGGGGCTGGGACAGGGTGGTCGGAGGGGTCAGGGCAGCGAGGGGCTCAGCGTGGTGCCTGCTGTGCTCCAGGCCTGCCTGGGGCCGGTACGTGGGGGGAATGGGGCTGGGGGCAGGCGGCCTGGGCTGCAATGGGCCATGCCTGTGCTCCGGCCTGGCGCTGTGACGGTCACTGCTGCGGGACGTGCCTGGCCACACGTGACGAGGAGACATTCGGGCACCTCCAGTAACAGCCCTGTCCTCGCCACCCTTTCCTGCACCCCACCAGAGCCTCAGCCCCGTGGGTCTGCGCGAAACTGAGGACAGCGGAGGGTGCTGCGGCTGGGTGAGTCCGGCTGATGCTCCCAGCTGCTCCCTTGTCCCTCGCGCGTGCAGGACTGGGCAGGGAGGATGGCATGGGCCAAGCCCCTGGCCCTGGCCCCCACCCGGGAGGGCTGCAGCCCTGAGCCCAGCAGTGTGGGGACAGCCCCAGCTGGGACGGGGCAGAGGTGGCCCTGCGAGAGGCGAGACCTCACTCCTGCTGCAGCCGGCGTTCCTGCCCGGGGCAGGGCTGCCTGCGCGGTGGGAAGCGGGAGCTGGGGCTGGGGGCCAGCACCAGCCCCTTGGCCCTGGGAGGCTGCTGGGGGCTGTCCCGTCCCTGGCCAGGCTGTGCTTTGGCACCCATGAGGTGCTGGGTTCCACTGAGCTCAGCCAGGGTTTGCTTGCGGGAGCGCGTCCCCCAGCTCCGGCCCCCGTCCCCAGCAGTGCAGTGGAGGGAAGCAGGCGGATGGAGCCTGGCACATGCCCAGCCCCTCTGCAGGCACCTGCACACCCTCGACAGGAGTGTTTACCCTCTCCCTGCCAAGGACAGGAAAATCCTGCAGGGACAGCATTCCTGGGGTGCCCGGGTGCACCGAGTGCCAAGGGGAGCACAGCCTGGCTGTGTTGCTGTTGGGTGGTGGCTTGTCGCCGTCCTTGCCATCCCCAGGGCGAGCCTGCTGGCAAAGGCTGGTGCGAGGGAGGGGGCCCTCGGCAGGGTCCTGGGGAGCTCTGGGGACTGGGCACGCAGAGAGGTTTTGTCCCCAGCAGCAGGGCACCGCGGTGTCCAGGCTGGTGCGGCTGGCAGGCAGCCTCCTCCGAGCAACTCCTTCCAGACGGGGCAGCGGTGGCCGTGGTGGGACCCGCAGCTCTGCAGCATCCCCGTCTGCCCTGGGGGGCCCCGGTCTGCCCGGACCCGGGGGCGCCTTCCCCAAACCGGTGCCTCACCCTGTCCCTGCACCTGTGCTGTGCCAGGGAGCCCTCGTGCCTGGGCTGGGCTCTGCACCACTGCCCACTGCCCCACACCGTGCCTTGCCAGCCCTCCGGGTAGGGCCGGCCAGCAGCCCAGGGGTTAAGGTGCCGAGGAGCGGTTCAGGTTACTTCCCTTGGAGCATTACGAAGAAACTTTCCTTCCCGCTGGCGCCTGAGCTAGCGGAGCAGAGAGCCCAAGCGCTGGGTGCAGGCAGGGTGCAGCACTGGATGTCTTGATGGCAATAGGGTAGACGGGAGCCCCAGTGCCCGCTGCACCCCACAGCTGAGCGCAGGAAGGTGAGTGCCGGGCAAATCCACTCCGGGCAGACCCCAGAGCCACTGGTCCTGGGGCTGGGGGCCTGCCGGGGGTGTCCGAGGGCTGGGCTGGGGGATAAGGGGCCGTGCATGCACATGTGGGGGCCATGCCGTGCCCAGCACAGTGGGGCCGTGGTGTGTGGGATGGGGTCTGGCAGCATGCTGGAGGCTGCGGCACTCATGTGCATGGGGGTTACGGAGCGCATATGTGATGGAAGGGCCAGGGGGTGCGTGGGGTTACGAGGTGAGTGTGCAGCTCAGGAGGGTTATGGGGTGTGTGTGTGCCTGTGGGGCGAGTGCAGGTAAAGCCGCAAGGGAGCTGCGTGTGCACCTTGGGGCTGGAGGTGGTCGGCAGGGAGCACCCANGGGAGAGGGGGCGGGGGGCAGTGCGGGCAGCCGTGCAAGGCTGGAGCATGATGTGTGGGGCGGCTGCTGTCAGCGGGTGAGAAGTATGCGGGGTTGAGCGCTGGGGTCTGCATGGGGGAGGCAGTGTCGTGCATGGGCACAGCGCAGCAGTGGGCGTGCGGAGCCCCCCCCGGTCTCCGGGGAGCCATCCCAGCCATGACTTGGGGTATGTTGTTTCCCAAACCCAGTGCCTTTGCCTAAGCAAGGGCAGGGGCCTGGCTGTGCTGCAGGGAGCGGAGGCTGCCCTGGCTGCGGGGCTGGGGGTCTGTGCAGGGCAGGGGATGCCCAGGGACGCTGCAGCCTCCCAGGGCTGCTCTGCCAGCTGCAACAATGCCGGGTGCAGCTGGGTGCTGCTGGGGAAAGGACGCAGTTCCCTGAGGACACCTCTCACCCTCTTCCCCGGTGTGCCCTTGCCCCAGTGCACCCGCTGAACCAGCCCAGGTCACACCACTGGAGGTACCAGAGCTTGGGAAGAGGAGTTTCTGTTCCCAGCGTGAGATGCGCAGCGTTTCCTCGTCCCACCCCGCCCCGCACAGGGACTTCGCTCCTTTGCTTTCTGCTGTGCCCATGGAAGCCTCTGGCAGAGCACGGGGGGGCATGGCCTGGGGGGGCTGGGGCTGCTCTCCCCTGTGAGGGCAGAGCCAGGGGGCAAGCGCACAGGGGAAGTGCGTGCCCCTGCCCCATGCACCAGCACATCCATCCCCAGTGCCTTTGCTTAGCTCCCAGCCAGGGTGCCCACTGGGGAGTGCAGGTGAGGCTGAGCCCGTGGGACCCCCAGCGCTCTCCCAGCTGTGTGCTATGTGGGTGGGGACCCCCAGCTCACAGAGCACGCAGGCTGCTGGGTGCCCTGGAGCTGGCCACAGTGGGCACGTGCCAGCCTGTGCTGGGTTCATGGGTCTTGGAGTTTGAACTCGCAGTGCACACCAATTAATGCGACCCTGGACTTTGAGAGGGCTGCAGGCAGGACAGGTTCCTCTCCAGCTTGACCCCGGGCTCCCAGCCCCGCGCCCCTGCGGACCCCCAGTCTGCAGCGCTGTGCCCTCCCGCTTCTCCCTGCCGGTGTGGGGAGCCCCGGCCGGCTGTGCCCATGCCAGGGGGGCTGATGCCAGCTCCCACCCCTCTGTGCTTGCAGACCCTGTCACATGAGGGCAAACAGCGCGATGCTGAGCCAAAGCCTGGGCTTGGTACTGGGGCTGCCTGACTTCCCCATGGCAAGGCGGGGACATGGCCGCCGGCTGTGACCCAGTTCTGTCCCTCCTTCTGCAGGGCCAGGCCGGTGCTCGGGAGGGGCGCCAGGAGCCCCTCGTGCAGCCGTGCCCCTCCTGCTGCCCATCCCTGCTGATGCAATCCTGAGCTCCTGGTTTCACCCCAGCTGCAGCAGCACTTGGGATTAGCGCTCCTGCAAGGCCAGGAGGTGGGCAGGTGGAAAACTTATCCCAGGGGCTTGTCACCACCCCGAGCCTCATGGTTGTTTAATCATTCACCCATTAACTTGGACTAATAAACCTCGCGGGAGCGAGAGGCTAAAAGCCGTGCCAGCTGGGCAGAGCTTCCTCTGTGAGCGCAGCTCCTGCAGCCCCGCCATGGCGGCCGGGTTCTTCATCAGCAAGGGAGTGGGCATCGCGGGCATCGTGCTGGCCCTGGGGGCTGTGGCCACCATCATCGCGCTGTCGGTGGTGTACGCCCAGGAGAAGAACAAGACGTCGGGGTCTGTCGGCGGCACCACCACCACCACCACCGGCACCACCACCACCACCACTACCACCACCACCACCACTACCACCACCACCTCTGTGGCTCCCAACACCACCAGCAACCCCTGGGACCAGTGGCGGCTGCCAACAGCACTGAAGCCTGAGTACTACGAGGTGACCCTGCAGCCCTTCCTGACACCCGATGCCAACAACATGTACATCTTCACGGGCAACAGCAGCGTGGTCTTTTTCTGCGAGGAAGCCACCGACCTCATCCTCATCCACAGCAACAAGCTGAACTACACCCTGCAGGAGAATTTCCACGCCTCGCTGCAGGCGGTGGACGGCTCTAATGCACCTGCCATCACCAAGACCTGGCTGGAGACCACCACCCAGTACCTGGTGGTGCAGCTGGCCACCCCGCTGCAGAAGGGCCAGCGCTACAGGCTCTTCAGCATCTTCAGGGGGGAGCTGGCTGACGACCTGGCGGGCTTCTACCGCAGTGAATATGTGGAAGAGAATGTCACCAAGTAGGTGGAGGGCATGGCAGGGAGGGAGCCGTGGGACCACGGGACAGGGTGGCCGTGGGTGCTGGGGAACCTGTGTCCTCGTACACTGTGGGCATGGGGCGCCCTGTGTCTGTGTGCCACCCTGAGCGGGCAGGGTGTGGGGTGAGCAGAGGGACCCCGGCTCCCCGCGGGGTGCTGGCCCCACGGCAGGGGGGGCAGAGACCCCAGGTGCTGAGGTGCTGATGGCGTTTGCTGGCAGGGTCGTGGCCACCACGCAGATGCAGGCGCCCGATGCGCGGAAAGCCTTCCCCTGCTTCGACGAGCCGGCCATGAAAGCCAACTTCACAGTCACGCTGATCCACCCCTCCGACCACAAGGCGATTTCCAACATGCCTGCCAAGAGTGAGTGGGGCAGGGGGAGCCTGGCGCCGGGGCGGGCAGGAGGGCCGGCTGACCCCTGTCCCTCTGCTCCTCGCAGGCAGCCAGCAGGTGCAGATCGAAGGGGAGAGCTGGAACGTCACTGAGTTCTCGACCACCCCCAGAATGTCCACCTACCTGCTGGCCTTCATTGTCAGCCAGTTTGACTATGTGTACAACGACTCGGGGAAGGTGCTGGTAAGCTGGGCGCAGGTGCCCTGCACCAGGGCAGAGCGCGGGCAGCACCTGAGGCCGGCACCATCTCTCCTCCCAGATCCGCATCTGGGGCCGCCCCCAGGCCATCGCCGAAGGCCAGGGTGACTACGCGCTCCGGGTGACCCCGCTCATCCTCAGTTTCTTCGAGCAGCACTACAACACGGCGTCCCCGCTGCCAAAGTCTGGTGAGTGCTGGGGGCAGCCGGGGCGCCGGGGCCGGGCTGGCGGAGCTGTACCGGGGTGCGGTGGCAGCGGGGTCGCACTGCTGGCCGCAGGGCAGGCAGCCAGTCCGGCTGGAGCAGCGTGCTGATGGCACCTCTCTGTCCCCCAGACCAGGTCGCCCTCCCTGACTTCAACGCGGGCGCGATGGAGAACTGGGGGCTGGTGACCTACCGGGAGAACTCGTTGCTCTTTGACAACGCATACTCCTCCATCGGCAACAAGGAGCGGGTGCTGACCGTCATTGCCCACGAGCTGGCTCACCAGGTGCCCACCGGTCCCCCTGCCTGCCCCCCCCGCCGGCATTGCCCGGCTGACACAGTGCTCTGCTCCCCCGCAGTGGTTCGGGAACCTGGTGACGCTGCGGTGGTGGAACGACCTGTGGCTGAACGAGGGCTTTGCCTCCTATGTGGAGTACCTGGGTGCCGACTCAGCCGAGTCCTCCTGGCACATTGTGAGTGCTGGGGCCAGCGGGCCTGGGCATAGGGCACGGGGCACAGATATGGTGCATGGGCACGGGGCTCAGGCACGGGCACCTCCTGGTGCCCAGCACCCCAGGGGCTGCCCCACTGCAAGAAGGGTGCTGGGACTGAGCAGGGCTGATGTGGGTGCTGGTGCTGACCCCTGCAGAAAGACCTGATGGTGCTGAATGAGGTCTACACGGTGATGGCGACCGATGCCCTGACCACCTCCCACCCACTCTCCTTCCGTGAGGATGAGATCAACACCCCGGCCCAGATCAGCGAGGTCTTTGACACCATTGCCTACAGCAAGGTGGGTGCTCAGCGCACACGAGAGCCCTGGGCGCAGGGGACTGGGAGCACAGGGTCCCCAGGGCAGTCGCTGCGAGGTGGCGCGGGGCTGCATGCCCAGGGTCTCTCACCCGCTGTCTCCGCAGGGAGCGTCAGTGCTGCGGATGCTCTCCGACTTCCTCACCGAGGACGTGTTCAAGGAGGGGCTGCAGGTGAGGCTCTGCCAGTGCCGGGGGGCACCGGGCCCCTGTGCGGGGTGGGCGGCTGCGGCAGGCGGCTGCACAGAGGCTGGTGCCTTCCTGGGTGCTCCTCGGGTGTCTTCCGCCTGGGACCTGCCCCTGCCCACACGTCTCTCCTGGTGCTGTCCCGCAGTCCTACCTCCAAACCTTCGCCTATGAAAACACCGTCTACACAGACCTGTGGCATCACTTGCAAGAGGTACGAGTGGGGCGGGCTGCTCTCAGTGGGTGCCTTGAACTCCCCCAGCCCAGCCCCTTCCCCGCTGGGTCTGGGCAGGATGGGGTCCTGGCCACACAGCCGCTGTGCCCCGGGCGAGGGAAGCAGCGCCTGTCGAGCCCCACGCCACCGGTCCCTGCGTGGGGCCAGGCCCCGTGGCACCAGGGACCCACAGCCAGCTCTTCCCCACAGGCTGTCAACAAGAACAGCGTCACATTGCCCGGCAATATCAGCACCATCATGGACCGCTGGACGCTGCAAATGGGCTTCCCTGTGGTGACCGTCAACACGCTCAACGGCAGCATCTGGCAGAGCCACTTCCTTCTGGACCCCACCTCCACGGTGGAGAGACCCTCCACGTTCAAGTGAGTGGGGCTAGGACAGTAGTACCGGGGGGCACAGAGGGAGCAGGGGGGTGCAGAGGGTGACAGCTGTCCTGCTGTCATCCTGTCCCCTGGCACAGCTACACCTGGATCGTCCCCATCACCTGGATGACGTCCAACAGCAGAGGGGACAGGTACTGGCTGGTAAACGTCTCAGGTACGGCGCTGGGAGGGGTCTGGGGGTGGGGGTCTCGCTGCCACCTCCCCTGCCCTGGTGGATTTCAGGGCCCCCCTGGGTCATGGGCAGGAGCAGACCCCCCCTCTGCCCTCCAGATACCAACAGCAACTTCAAGGTGAGCAGCCCCAACTGGCTCCTGCTAAACCTCAATGTCAGCGGCTACTTCCGCGTCAACTACAACCAGGAGAACTGGGACCAGCTCCTCCAACAGCTCTCCACCAACCGCCTGGTATGCGGCACGGGCTGGGGCAGGGGGCATGGGGCACGGGTGGCCCCCCACACACACCGGGGCTGCCTGTGACACCAGCTCTGTTCTCCCACAGGCCATCCCTGTGATCAACCGGGCGCAGATCATTGACGATGCTTTTAACCTGGCCAGGTGAGCGGTGCGGCCGGGCAGTGCCCAGCAGGGACAAGAGGCACCAGCAGCGCTGCCGGGCAGTGCGGGCTGGGGTCTTGACGCTGCCTTCTCCCCACTGCAGGGCCAAGCACGTCAGCGTGACGCTGGCCTTGAGCACCACGCGGTTCCTGAGCCAGGAGACGGAGTACATGCCCTGGCAGGCGGCGCTCAACAACCTGCAGTACTTCCAGCTGATGTTCGACCGCAGCGAGGTGTTCGGGGTGATGACGGTGAGCAGCGCTGCCTGCCCACCCTGGGCACGGGTCCCGCGGCTCGGCAGGGCCCCGTGCTGCGGGACGGGGGGCGAGGGCTGGGTCTGTGCCCGGAGCTGGGGCAGGGGATGCTGCCGGTGCCGCCGCGCGCTGACCGCCCGCCTGCCCCGCAGAAATACATCCAGAAGCAGGTGACACCCCTCTTCGAACACTACAGGAAAGTGACCGGCAACTGGACCAGCATCCCCAGTAGCCTGATGGACCAGTGAGTGCCACACAGCTCCGGGGCCTGGCTGGACCCCTGGGATCTCCCTGAGCGCACTGGGGTGCTCAGCCCCAGCGTGTGCCAGGGAGGGGTGCGTGGCCCCGCTCATGGCCCGGCACTGGCTGGTGTCCAGCTGCCGCGTGCCTGTCCCAAGCCCTGCGGGCTCCTCTCTTCCCAGGTACAATGAGGTCAATGCCATCAGCACAGCCTGCTCCTACAGCATCTCTGAGTGCCAGGAGCTGGCCACCAGCCTCTTCAAGGAGTGGCAGCAAAATGTCACTAACAACCCGTGAGTCCCCAGGGTGCCCCCACGGCCGGGCTGGGCACAGTGAGGGCTCCCCGCCTGAGACGGCTCTTCCCCCGCAGCATCGCCCCGAACCTGCGCTCCGCCATCTACTGCAGCGTGGTGGCCACGGGCGGTGAGGAGGCCTGGGACTTCATATGGGAGAGGTTCCGCGAGGCCACTGTTGTGTCTGAGGCTGACAAGCTCCGCACGGCTCTTGCCTGCAGCACTGAGACCTGGATCCTCCAGCGGTGGGTGAAGGGGCCGGGGCGGGGGCTGCAGCTCTGTCTCCCCAGCCCCTGACCCGGTGGCTTCCCCCCCCCAGGTACCTGCAGTACACCATTGACCCCACCAAGATCCGCAAGCAGGATGCCACCTCCACCATCAACAGCATCGCCAGTAACGTGGTGGGGCAGCCCCTGGCCTGGGACTTCATCCGCGGCAACTGGAAGATTCTTTTTGGCCAGTGAGCACTGCACAGGGGCCGGGGGGCTGGGAGCATGAGTGGGCTGCCTGTGACCCCCAGGGTGGGGGCTCCGTCCCTTCCCCCTGCTTGTGCAGGGGTGCCGGGCAGCTTTGGCGCGGAGCAGGACAACGCGCCCGCAGCCTCTGCCCGTCCCTCTCTGCTCTCCCAGGTATGGGGGCGGCTCCTTCTCCTTCTCCCGGCTGATTTTAGCCGTGACCCAGCGCTTCTCCACGGAGTTTGAGCTGCAGCAGGTGAGGCCAGGCCCTGGCAGGATCTGTGGGCTCGGGCATCCGGCACCCAGGCTCCCCCGTCTGGGTCCAGCTCCGTCCTGCTGCGCCTCGCAGCCCGCCCTCTGCCAGCAGCCCCAGGGAGGGGGCGGCTGCCCCTGCGGGGGGGGGGGGGGGGGGCAGTCGCTGCGGGGGTCCCTGTGCCAGCTCCAGACCCTCTGTCCCCCTGCAGCTGGAGCAGTTCAAGGCAGACAACCAGGATGTCGGCTTCGGGTCGGGGACTCGCGCCCTGGAGCAGGCTCTGGAGAGGACAAGGACCAACATCAACTGGGTGAAGGAGAACAAAGAGGCCGTGCTGGCCTGGTTCCGGGCCGAGACCAGCTCCACATAACCGTGCCTCGCCCCTCACACCTTCCTGCCGTGGGGCAGGCGGGGGGGCTCAGCACGGCGCTCCCGCACTGCCGCGCTCGGCGGCCGGACCGGACACTCGCCCACCCCGTCCCGCTCTGTG
>VXAA01006759.1:309838-327721 GCA_013399115.1 Anseranas semipalmata | reverse complement strand
GCGGGGGCGTGTGAGCGCGGGGCTTGCGAGCCTGCGGCCGGCTCGGGGCGCACGCAGGGCCTGGGTGCGGAGGTCCGCGCGGGTGTGCACGCGTGTCGGGTGTGCGCGGCCCCGTGCGGGCAGGCTGTGGGGGGTGGTGCGCGCAGAGCTGTCTGCGTGTGCGAGTGGGTGTGTGCAGGTGTCCGAGCGTGCACTGTGCCCCCGGGTACATCTGTACCTCCTGGCACACGTGTGCCCAGGTACAAGGGGCTGTCTGCGTGTGGCTGCCTGTGTCCGTGTGGGTCTGTGCCCACGTGCGGGGTGTGGAGCTCTGCCACGTGCGGTGCCCGGTGTGTGCGGTGGCCCGTGTGTGCTGTGCCCCGTGTGTGTTACAGTGCCCAGGCATCACTGAGGATAACCCAGCACCGCAGCGGGCTCCCTGGAGAGGCTGTACTGTCTCCATCCTTGGAGGCTGTCAAGGCCCAAGGGGACACAGCCATGAGCAAACTGGTCTGAGCTCACAGCCAGACCTGCCAGGGGTAGGGGTCGGGCTGGGGACCCCCTGAGGTCCCTCTGACAAAGGTGGCACTGTGGTCCTGAGATCTGCGTGCGCGTGTGGGGCCACCGAAGTGCTCTGTTGCACAGCGGGAAGCCAGAGCCCGTGTGCTGCTTTCCAGGGTGGAAACCTCCCCTCAGTGTCTGGTGAGAAGTTACCACGACCACAGACCTGCTGCTGTCATCCGGGCAGAAAACCGCTTTTCTGCAGCTTCCAGCCCATTTTGCTCTATGGCTGCTGAGAAGATTGGCTCTTCAGGAGCAGTCCCAGCAGAAACAGGTAATTGGCTAGAAGGTGGGGAAATGGTCATAAATGCATGATAAATACAACATTGCACATGTCTCTAATTTAACAGGCTACTGCTGCCTGTAGTGGTATTTATCATAGCACTCTCTCTGAAACTAGATTAACATTAAGGGAAAATTCTCTTGTGATTACTAAAATATAATCTAAAATTGTAGCCTTCTTTGGTAAAAGATGATGATAACAATAATAAACACAGCCAGCAGAAAAATGAAGTAGGTCTTATTATGTTAGCAAGCATTTAGGAAAACTTTATGGCAGCTTCTTTATTAAATCAAGTAAAGCAAAGACTTCTCAGTAACTTGCTAAATTGGCCATATAAGCTCTGAAAATGTAAGTGTTTGTCCATTCATTTTCACAGATGCACACACACCAGATTACTTGTAGAAAAGCTCTACATACAAAACAAATTTAGAATCACAGAAGTTGCCTTGGCAGGATGAGACCGTTCTCCCCAGGAGTGTGGGTTTGTTCTCCCTTCTGGTCCCGATGGCAGCATTGGAGAAAGGTGCTGCAGCATCCCAGCGTGAAGTGGGCATCCTTGTGCCGGATCGAGAGGAAACGCGCCCGCCTGCCCTGGTGATTTTGGAGCTGAGGGCAGGACAAGGTACAGCCACAACAGGGAAGGAGCGCAGGGGGAAAGAGGAAAGGTTCTGGGACGTCAAAGATGATGGGAGCGGATGCCTGCGTGAGTGCAGGGCGATGTGACACACCGCCCAGAACAGAGAGCCGTCCCCTGGGGCTGAGTGCCCATGCGGAGGGGCCTGGTGGAGGTGGCCTCATCCACCCCCTGGTGCGTGGTGTCCCCAGGGCTGGCCGCGTCCCGCAGGCTGGGGCTGTGCCGGCGGTTCCATTGAAAGATTTAGCAGGGCTGTTTCAAAGTGAGGGGGCTGCTGTGTTTCCAGCGCGTGGCATCAGCTGCTGCATGGAGAGCTGGCCGTGGCTGTACGTGGAGGGCTGCCGAGGCATGGTGTGTCACATGTGACATCCCCCAGGCTCTAATTATTCCTCCTGGTAGCGCTCCTGTCCATTAGGGGACAGTGTCAGCAGCAAGGGAAGAGGAGCTGACGACCCCCTGCCTGCATGGGACCCTCGCCCAGCCCCGCTATGGTGCGTGGTGATGCCGGCTCCATCTGCTCTTTGGTTACCAGCCCCGGGGTGCCCGTGGGGCATTTTGGAGCGGGGCTGGGTGTGGGTAGCCGTGGCGGGGCTGTCTGCCCGGGCCGTGCTGCTGGGATCGCACCGGGGATGCCCTGCGGATGGGTCTTGAGCGTTCGTTATAGCCCACTCCATTTCCACAGAAAACATTTCTGTGTTTGCCTTCTGCTTCCTGTTTTGTTGAATAATTCATAATGAGTGATTAACGGAGATGTGCCACCCCTTCCCTGTTCACACATCATCACAGGTTGCATTTTTTTCAGCACTATTAGTTATTCATAACGATTTGCTGAGTAATGCTTGCGCTGCTCCTGGGGCTGCAGTGCGCTCCCTGGAGGGGGGGCACGGCGGGCTCCTGGCCAGACCCACCCACCTCTGGGCCAGCTTCTGCTCCTTGGCCAGGTAACAGCACCGCGTGTCCAGGGCTGGATCACCAGGCTCGGAGTGTGAAGCCCAGTTGCTTGAATATGAAGCGAGGTGTGCCTACAGCGGGTGATTTTGGTGAAATGGGTGATTGGTTACATAGGAGATTTTGGCTGAATATTCCTGCTCCTTCCTTGGTTCATCGTGAGTGTGAAGGGGCTTGGCTGAACCAAGGGGTGTGTAGAGATGCCTGCAAAGTGCTCTGTCAGCTCAGCTTTGACCCTCCCTGTCCTTCTGGACTGAGCGTTCCGAAGTCACCTCTGCTGCGGGAGCATCAGCGTGGCTCCCTCACTTCTCTGCGAGCACAGACGTGAGCAGCGCTGTCTGGGAGCTCCCGAAGACCTGGACAGGGGAGCGAGGGCAGCGGTGGGGCAGAGCCATGCCTGTGCTGCCAGGGCCAGCCGCTGGCTGCGGCTTCGCGCTGCTGGCAGGGAGCAGCGAGCACGGGGCTCTCCAGGAACCGCTGCCAGCAGCCATCCTGGGGCATCCCGGATCCTGGCTTCATCTTCCTCCATCCAGCATCCTGGGGGTGCCATGGCAATGGGGCTGGCAGCGATGGCTGCTGGGGGAGAAGCTGCGGCTCTGGTGCAGGGACTGGATGTGGAGCAGGGGACTCAGCTGGAAGCACTGGGGTGGCTGGAAGTGCTGGGGTGAGATGCGGGGCACCCCCAAATGGGGGGGTCTCGCCCCAGCGCTTCCAGCCCCAGAGCCGGTGTCTGCCACGTGCCAGGACCCCATGAACTGCTCTGTGAGCTGAAGGGTAGCTCATGGTGGGCTTGTGCCTTGTGTTGCAGGATGCCCAGGAGAAATCCAGGCTGGGATGGCAGAGGAAAAGGGAAAATTCCAGGGAAAAGAGACACGGAAGAGGGCTGGGATGTTGTAGACTTGCAGTTGAGCACGGTGGCTGAGAGGACCTGCTTTGGGGTCACATGCTGGACTCTTCCCACAGGGCAAATTGAGCGTAGGGCTTTCCATCCCAGCTATCTTCTCCTTGTCCTTCAGGTCTGCAAACTGGCCTGTGGGGAGGGAAAGTGATGGAGGGACAAAGCCGGCCTGTGGCTTTCCGGCAGAGGAGAGGGCAGAGCCCAGCAGGATCCTGTCCCCGGGTGCTCCAGCAGTGCCACGAGTGCTGCCCACGGAGATCTCTGGCGAGGGACCGCGCTGTCCTGGCTGGCGTGAGGGAAGCCACCGGGCTGCCTGCGTCCACTGCTGCACCTGAATCCCGGGAAGTTACTGGGAGCATGGGAGGTGACACTGTAATGCAGAAGAGGACAGTGGAGATGTCGAGCGCTTGTTGGGCCGCTCCAGTGACCTCGCCGCAGACAAACAGGCAGCTCTGGTCAGTTTATTACAGCTTTTTGAAGTTATAATTAGAGCCTGGCCTAGGAGGAGGGAGCTGTTGTCAGCTGCTTACTGGGACTGTAATGGGACATCTGGTGTGGGTCTGGTGCTGCTGTGGTCTCTGGGGCATTTGTGCAGGGGCTGTAATGCTGCTCCAGGAGGCCAAAGCTGCGAGTGCAGGACTGGGGACAGGGCGGCAAGGGGTGGCCACAGCTCTGCAGCTGGTGACTTGTCAGAGCCTGGGCCATCTCCCGGGGCAGGGGCTTCTCCCGGCGCGCCAGCTCCCCAGCCCCATGCAGCCCACCCTGGGCGTGGGGGCTGCCGGGGGATGCGGGGACGCCGCGGGCAGCCTCGCCTCTGCTGGCGGGCTTAGCTAAATGCGGACTGCCTCCCTGGGGACCGCGCGGCGCTGGCTCTATTTCGGGTGCTTTTGCAGAACAGCTGGTGATCATCTCTTACACCGCGCAGAGATGGCTGCGCACAGCTATTTCTGCCAGCTCATCCACGCACGGCGGCTTTTTATAAACACGCTTACCCTGCAGGGACAGACGCAGGTGCTGGAGGGAGCCTTCAGTGCTGGCGTTTTGCAGACCGCCAGCTCTGCCCCAAATGGTGTTCCCGCCCTGGCCGGGGCATAGCCCCAGCGTGGGCCATGTCCCCTGACCCATAGGGCTCAGTGGGGCACGGAGCCTGGGGCTGCTCCGGCCATGTAAGGGTCTGGGTGCCCTGTGGGGGGGAAGCTGTGGGTCCCATCTCTTTGGTGTGCTTGTAACACACAGCTGTTTGTGCTTCGGCCCCGTGCTGGGCTTGTCACAGGCCCTGGTGCTCCGGGAGGGCCCTGTGGGCTTGTGTTCCTGGCGAGGGCGGGCGATGGGTCTGCAGAACCTTCACCGGGGCTCAGGGTGTGCAGAACCTTCACCATGGCTCAGGGTCAGGGCTGCTGGGGCACAGCCCTGGGGCAGAGGGTCCCTGCTGCATCCGCATCCCTGCGCTCAGCACCAGCCGTGCTCCTTGCGGAGGTGCTCACGGGTGATGGGGACTGGCTGCTCTGCTGCATCCAGATGCTTCCCCTCAGACCTGAGCAGGAACCAGACATGGTGCAGGTTTGCATCTGTGTTAATTTTGGCCCTGACTGGGGTCAAATTGCTGGAAAAATTAAGCAAGTACCAGCTTCCCACAGTGTAATGGAGAAGAATTAGCTAATATCCATGATGGCCTCGGCTAGTGACAGCCCTGCCACAACCATCTGGTGTGGCCATGCAGAGCTGTGTGCCTGCTGTGCGCAGCTGGCTCCATGTCCCTGCCTGTCCCCTGGCTCTGGCTGGAGAGGGGCTGGTGGCTCTGCGGGGATGTAGCGCGGGCACTGCCCCAGGCTGTCCTGGCTCTGGAGGGCAGCAGCTCGCCCTCAACCTGGGGGCACCAGGAATGGCAGAGCAGGCAACTGTTTGCCCATCATGTCCCAAAGGCTCTTGCTCACACATCCCACAGCATCGCTGGGGAAGGAGAGCTGCCAAGAGGCTCTCCAGGGCAGGAGAGGATGCTCACATGGGCCAGCAGACCTCTCCTGTCTTTAGAAAGATGCTGCCCATTTATTTCTGAGGCTGAATGTTCTGTGTGCTGCGTGGCTGGACACAGCCTGGCAGAAGGGACACATCCTGCTCGGCTGCTTCCTCATCTCCAGCTCTGTGAGCTCCTAGGCCCCAGCTCTTCCTGAGGTACGCTGTGTTGGACTACCTGTGGCATTTCTTTTCTTGGCTTTAGAGGCAGCCCAGGTCTGAGCCTCTCCTGCCTAGGGGAAGGGAAACCCCAGCAGCTGCTGCTGTGCGGATCGATCTGCCCAAAGTACAACTTGAAGAAATCCTCCTGCTGCAGGAGCAGGGAGAAGCCTGAGCCCTCTCTCCCTGCAGACTGGGGTCAGGCCAGGGCTTGCTGGCATTTTGGGATGTGCAGAAACTACTCATGTTGGGGAGCCAAATGGAGGAGAGAAGGACAGAGGGTGGCCACTGCCACTGCTCAGGTGGCCCCCAGGATGGGGAGCAGCAGGGGGACGGGCCCCTGGGGCCCTGAAATGCCCCCTCCATCCGTCCCCATCTCCCTGCCTCCGCTGTCCTACAGGGCTGCGTTACCTCCGACTGGGGGCTCTGCTGAAGCACAGGGCTCCCAAAATAGTGGCCTCCTGCCCCGTGAGTTATTCGAGGCGGGAGGCAGACGGTGATACAGCGCTTCCGAAAGAAGCTGCATCACTGCAAGTGGGTCTGATGTTTCTATGGCAACCGCGGGGTAAAAATAGTGTAGGAGCATTTAGGAGCTGTCAGGCCCCGGCGGGGAGGGCTCCTCAAATGCGGTGGTTTGTGGAGCGGGGGCTGGCCGGCCGAGCGCTGCTCGCGATGCTCTGGGGCGCTGCTGCCTGGGCCCCCCTGTTGCTCTGTCCCGCTGCAGGGAGCATGCGGTCTGTGCAGGCTGGGCCGGGGCCGGGATGTGCCTCCTGCCCCGGGGCCGGGGCCCTGCAGTGCGGAGCCGCAGCTGCTCCATGCGGTGACCCCCTCGTGTCCCCCAGGCGCTCTCGGTCCTGGCTCCGGGCTGAGGCACGTTGGGATGAGTTTGCTATCGGGGGTCTCGGAGATGAGCAAGTGCAAAGCGTTTACTGTGCCCAACTGGCTGCGTGCAGAGCACACGTGTGCAGTCACTGCCGGGTTGTTCAGCGTGGACTGAAAGGTGCCCTCCCTGCTCCCGTCCCATCCCAGGCCAGCAGAACACAACCGCTGCAGGACATACCGCCAGGAACCCTGAGCCCATCAGGGCAGGCAGGGTGCAGCAAACCGCAGCAGCCCGGGGATGTGCGGAGCCTGTCCTCCGCCCCGTGCCCTCTGCAGAGGGTGCTGGGGAAATCCTGCCTGGCTCCATCCTGCCCCGTGCAGGCAGGCACTCCGGGGCTGCTTTAAGGCCCCGTCTGGTCCTGCGGGCTGGGCGCATGGCCAGGGCTCAGGCTGTGCTGCGGGGACCTGGCATGGGGTGTCCCGGGGGGCAGGAGCCCCCCAGCCTGCAGGGACTCGACCATGCTACACTGAGCTGTTTTCTCTGCCAGGAAACCAATTTTCGGAGTGACGGTGCTTTGCTGGCATCCCAGCGGTGCTGCTTTAGGAGCTGGAGGAAGGGCTGGGAGTGCTGCTCTCACGGGCTGGGTCCCGGGGGACGCAGTTCTGGCCCTTCCCATGCTGCTGTGTGCCCACCAAGCGGGGCCGGCAGCTGGGTGCAGCGTCCTTCTGTGCAGCACCGCGTCAGGGCCCGGGTCTGATGGAGCGAGCCCCCCACAGGATTGCACGTGTCCGCCTTTGCAGCGCTTCCCCCTGCCTGGCTTCTCCGCTAGCCCCACCCTGACGGGATGAGCCCAGCGCTGCTTTCATTTCCCCTTGGAAGTGAAGCGGGAAAGGGCAGCCCCTGCAGCGCGATGGAACCTGCCAGTGGCTCTCTGTGCAACGCCAGCACTGCTCCAGGGGGCTCAGCAGCCAGCTCCTTCTGATCCACGTCTGAAGCGTGAACAAAGTTTTAAACCTTCCTGTAAGCAAGTAGCATTTGGGGATGGGTGAAATCTGGGTCAGGCTCCATCACTGGCTTGACAGTGTTGTGCATTAATTAGACTTTGACTCTAGTAAGTTGTGTTAAGGTCTGAAAATAGAAATGCCACTGCTATGTGTCACCGAACAGTGAGTGCTGCTCATTTTCTAATTACCGTTTGACATTTTGCACAATTAACGCCGGTGTGCTGGCCCTCCAGATAACTGCACTTTCCTGTCCCTGGGATCTTGACCTCTTGCCATCAGAGCGCCGGGGGCCCAGGCGCGGTCACGTCCCGTGTGGCACGGGGGTGCTGCTGTGCCAGGCCCCCCGCGCTGTCCCCACTGAGGGGGGATGCGGCTGCCCTTGTACCAGAGCCCTGGGGGTGCTGAGGGTCCTCACCCCGCAGGCACGGCCCTGCCCGTGCCCTCTCCCTCCTAGCAGGGATGTTTTAAAAGCTTCTGCCAAAGCGTTTGCAGACCCGCTCCTGTCCTGGTGGAGCTGTGCACTGGGGAATTGGGTGTCCTGCGATGAGCCTGGGCTAACGGTGCAGCGCCTTGCCCAGCTGCTCTGGGCACGTTGGTGTAAAATGCCACGAGCCACAGGCACGCTCATTTCTTTCTCTCTCCTTCTTTCTCGTTTCTTCCCTTGGTCGCTGTCACTCCTGCAGTTGGTGGTTGCCTTGACAACGTATCTGTCTCCTTGCACTTTTTTATCCTTTTTCCTTTGTTAATCTATAAATTCTAGCACCTCCACATTTTTTTTTTTTTTAATCTAGGCTGTACTCCAGAGGAGCTGTACAGAAGCCCTTTGGATTAAAAGGCATGGAAATACAGTCAGTGCCAGGCTGGAAAGCCTTGGGCCCAAGGAGGAGAGAATTTTTATAGCTGGCAGAGGAGGATGAGGACGTGCGTTGTACAGCCCTGTGAAGCTGCACTGGTCCGCCTGAGCGGTGTCTTGGACACTCCTGGCAAGGGCCTGGGTCCCTCGGGGATTGCCCTGAGTCCTCCTGGGGCCAGGGTGTCCGGCGGGTTCTTGCCATGCGATTTAGATGTGTGGGCAAGCCCAGTGCAAGGGGCCAAACGCTGGAGCTTGGGAGCAGGCTGAGCACCTCGAACAGAACAGCTTTACTCGGGTGCTTTGAGCCTGCTGACTCCAGTAGTTAATAGGCAGGCGTGGGAGGAGCTGAATGGCAATTCAATTTGTAGCGATTATTTGCCAATTAAGATTAGCACAGGCAAATGTCTGGAATGGGCGGAAAAAGCTGCTTGGGCTGAGAGGCAGGGGGTGAAGCTGGGGCGCGCGGGGAGCGCCGCAGCCGTGCCCGCCTGGAGCTGCCGCTTGCTGCCCCAGGGTCGGTGCGTGCCGCACTCGCGAGGGCTGGCGACGCTGGTGTCCTGCGTGTCCGTACCAGTGCCACGAGCTCAGGTCCCAGCTCTGTCCCTCGCTGCCTGCGTTAGGCAGGGGCACCAGTGAGCCGGTGGCCTCTGAGGCGGGAGGGACCCGTGGGGAGCCCCAGCCCTGCAGCTCCCTGCCTGGGGCTGGCACCGCTGCCCAGCACCACGCTGCTGCGGCCAGGGCATCGAGCGGGAGTTGTCGTGATGGGCGAGGAACTCCGTGGGTTTTGGCGAGCATTTGTGGGGGGTTCACCTGCCCCTGATGCGCAGCTCCCTGCTCCGGCTCCCAGATGGGTGCTGTCCCTGATTCTTGACAGGTGCAGGCAACCGCTGAGGCTTAGAAGTGGCTGTTAAAGCGTTTTCTCATGTTTGCGTTGCGATTTGATAGAGAAAGGGAGATGCAGACAGTAGTTCCCACCCTGTACTCTTTTTTAAAATTTATTTAATATTATTAAACTAAGTTTTATAAATATTCATGGAAAAGGAATCAATGCAAAACTATTCTATTCTCTCATTTTGGCAGTTTAATTTTAGAAACTCATTTTCTCTTGAGCTCTCTACTGAGAAGTCATTACAATGCTTTTTGGATTGTGTCTCACTTCTAACCCTGCAAGGATCCTCAGATGTAATAGTGCATGAAACAACAAAAGCAAAATGTCAGCGCCTTGTCCTCGGGGCTGGCAGGGAGGCAGGGCTCCAGGCCGGAGGCTGATAAATTGCAGTGCATGGGAAAACGCTTCCTAACAAGCACTTGTAACGGGACAGGAGGGCTCTCCCCGGGGGCGCGGCCCTGTGGCGGGGCAGCAGCAGCGGGAGCGAGCAGCGGGCACTGCATGGGCTCTGTGGCACCCGGGGGCTGGAGCCCCTGCACACTGAGCTGCCAGAGACCCGTGGGTGAGAGCAGGGGCTGGATGCCTGCTGCATGGCTCGTGCCCGGCCACGTGAAGCACCAGTGCTGTGGGGCCCCCAGCAGAATACAGGATGACCCCCCCCAGCCACTTCCCTATTTTTCCATGTGGCAGCCGGCGGTGCTGCTGCAAGCGTTGCACGTGCCAGCGCTGCCCTGCTCTGGAGACCCAGCGAAGCACCCGTGTTTGATCCGTCCCTGATGTCACTGCGCTCGCGCTCTCTGCCCTAAGGGTGACGGAGGCCACGAGCTGGCATCTGCATTTCATCAGCCTGTGTCCTCTGTCCAATTCCCATTCCAAGCATTTTTTTGTGCTCCAGGTAGGTTAGGTAAATAGTGGCTGAGCTGGGCGGGCACTCCTGCCTGGTGCATGCAGCACTGAGACCCAGCACAGCAAACAGATTTTCATCTAAAAATCATCTTGATTTAAGCTTGTTTATATAGAAAGTAATTTTATGTTGACCTCATACAAATTCTGCCCGATGAAACATTCATTTTCATCTTTGTTTGAACAAGGGAACCCAACGGCAGTCAGAAGGATGGGGCTGAAGCTTTATTTTATTAGCTGCAGGAGGGCGAGCAACAGGCAATCGCGTGCTCTTGTCTCAAGGTTGTTACTTGTTGGACCAGGGCCTCTGCACCTCCCCAGCCACCAAAAAAGGAGATCAGTCATGTCTGTGCCTGGGCTGCGGGTGTCTCACAAACCAGAGTTAATTGTTTTGGGGGGTTCTGAGGTCCTTACACAAGAGAGGTGTCAGCAGGAATTCCTCCTCCCCGCTCCTGCTCCCTCAGGCTCGTGCCCTTGCGAGCCGCCCGTGCCTGGCTGCGAGCAGACGCCCTGGCAGCTCCGCCGAGCCCTGCATGCACGTGCCACCGTCGCATTTCACAGAGTGAACTTCAGGTGGAAAGCAGTGGGAATTCTGCAAGAATGCAAGAAAATAATTTATTCACTTCGCTGGGGTGATGCAGCAGGGAGAGTTCTGTTAAAAACTGCAGTCTGAATTATGTACTGAAAATACATGGTGTGAGACTCATAACTTTTTCTTCACTTGCCTGAGAATCACCCAGAAGCTGATCCCGTAGACAAATACACGCTGAGTCTGGAAAATAACTGTACGGTTTGAGGTGTCCGTGATGCGTCCAACGCACACTGCATCCTCTGCCAGCGCAGTGACACGCCACGGCTCCTGGCAGGTGAGGAGAGGTGCTTGGGTGGAGGAGGGAGATGATTTGAGTTTGCATTACACAGAATGCTTGTCGGAAGAGAAGTGATCTGTATTTAACAACAGCGGTGGTGTAATAACCTGCAATTACCTCCGAGCAGTGCCTGTGGGGGTGGCTCTTGTGCTGGCAGAGGCTCGGGGGAGGTTGGCGCTTCCCTTCCCTTCGCTGCGCTGCAGAAAGCGCTGTGGTGGCTCCGGGGGGTGCCTGGGGGTGCCCTTCCCTCACCTGGCTGCTGCTCTCGGGGCCGGCACAAGGCGCGGTGCTCAGCGTGCACCACACGCCGGCACGGCCGGGCACGGGGCTGTGACAGCCACAAGGCTGGGGCCAGGTGCGCAGCCCTGCTGGCAGGGGGAGAGGGGCACGACGGCACCGGCACGAAGCGGTTTGCAGAGCAGCCTGACCTCCTGCTGGCCATGCGAGCGCCCGTCACCAGTCCCCCAGGTGGCATCTCCCCATGGCCCAGGCTGACATGAGGACCCGGTTCTGGCACGTGCAGCAGCGGGGGCTCCTTTGCTGCTACCGCTGCGTCTCATTCCCCTGGCTGTGAGCCTCTCCCCCAGCCTCTCCAGGGCAGCGTTGCCCCGGCTCCCACGGCTGCTGCTGATGTGACACCACGTCGGGAAGTGCAAGAGATTAGCGTGATTGTCTGTCCCTCCTCTGCCTGCGCAGCGCTGGGAAAATGCTGCAACGCCTCTCTGGCGAGAAAGCGAATTATGCAGGCTGGCTTTGCTTTGAAAAGCTTGTGATGTGTAAGCAGGGGAGGAAGACGAGGGCATCTGTGCACTTCCAACGCTGGCTTTGGTCCAGCCACGCAAGGGAAGATGCTTTTGCATGCCTCAGCACAGAGCGGCCCCAGGAAGCTGGGCAATGCGGGGCTGGCGCAGGTGGCGCGGAGCAGCCGCGGGGGCACGGCTCCTCCCGGCCAGGCAGACAGCGCTCTGACAGCAGCACGTGCAGGGCCAGCAGCGTGTTCTCCAGGAAAGGCTGTTGCTTACACCCCGGTCTCGCCTCTGTTCGCCCTGCTGCCCTGTGCCATAGTGGCACGCGGCGTTTCTGCTCTCTTCTCCGCGGCTGCATCGGCAGCCCCTGGAAAAGCCTCCTGGCCACTTCTCTGGGTGCTGCCCCCGCAGTCTGCTCCTCCGTTACTGGGGCTGGGACAGGCAGTGATGTGTGCAGTGCATGAGCCTGGTGTGTGGGCAGGGTACCTGCTGCCCCCGCCAGGGCCGGTGCAGGCAGCCCGGCAGCACCAGCTCTGCCAGGGCTGCGGCTGCTAAGGGCAGGGCCTGGGAATCGCAGCTGGGAATGCCGAAGGCTGGGAGGTGAGGCTGCAGCTGAGCCCCAGCACCTGATACTGGCACTGGGGGGTGCTGGTGGTGGGGTCAGAGCTGTTTCCTTCCCCCTGCTCTGCACCCGCTTTGGCCCCACTCCGCTCTCCGCAGGCTGGGTGTGCTGGCTGTCCCCAGGACCCCCCTTGTTCACCACTGCCAGGCCAGCAGGGGACCCGAGCTGCCATGTGGGATGAATGCACTGGCAGCCCTGTTTGTCCTTCCAGCCGCCTGTGGACCCTCTGCTTTCCGGTGGGAGCTCTCCCACAAGCTGCAGCCTGGCTCTCCTAAGCCTGGAAGTTGCTTCTTGCAGAGAAAATGCTGTTTGTGGGCTGCCAGGGTGGATGGGGAGATGGCAAAAGGCATGGCTGTGGCACTGTGGAGCCACGTGTGCACGGCCGGACCCAGCGTGGCGCGTGGTACACGTCCCCAGCCAGCCCTCGCGCTGCGCCCGGCCGGGGCACGCGGCTGCAGATGCTTTTCCATGGCTGTCTGAAGGGCTGCGGTAGTTTTAATATCTCTGCTGAGTGAAATTTCCTGATTCGGCTTTCATGTCCCTTGGGACACTTATGAAATATCCGGATTCTGTTTTTTTCTGAAGAAGTGGAATTTCCTATTTATGGATTTAATATAAGGGCTACGTGCTCAGGGAGGGAAGGGGCTGCGCGGGGCTGGCGCTGGCTCTGCTGTGGCTTTGCCTCCGTTGGGGCACCCCATGGCCCGGCGGCTCCGCGGCTCAGCTGCCCTGCGCCAGCGCTGGAACCGGGGCTGCTGCGGGGAATTCGGCTGCCTCAGTAGTTTTCCAGCTCATGCTAAGCCCGCTTTTCATGGCTTAATCACACCGCCTGCGATGAGTGAAGTTTAAATGCATGCCGACAATCCGCTGGCGGGCCCGTTTGGGGAGGGACCAGGCGAGGGCCTGTCCCAGGGCTGAACCCATCACGCAGAAGCCGGCCGTGAGAGCGGCCGAGTGCCCGCCTGTCCGCTCCCCGCGCTGCTGCGCCGTCCCCGCACCAGTGGCCACTGCACCGACGGGCACCCGGAGCACCCTGGGTCTGGTCCCCTGGCCTGCTCATGGGTGAATGCTAAGGAGGAACCTCCTCTCCCTGCTTGGCTTCAGGGGCTCATCCTCACCCCCTGCCCGCAGCACTGCCCAGCCTCTGTCCCACAGTCCCAGGGGTCCCAGGGAGCCGCAGTATGAGTGTGGTGCCCACAGGGTGGGGCACAGCCTGGTCACAGCTGCCATGGCTGGCTCGGGGCACCGATGGGCTGCACGTGGGGGCTCTGACGGGGCTGCTGGCGGGTGATGCACCCAGAAGGCATTCGAGCTGCAACACCAAGGGGCGAATCGTGGTCCTCTGAGACACAAAAGCACGAGTGTAAAGCTGGAGAGATGTTTTGCAGAGGAGCTGGGCTCCGTTCCTCCTGCTCCCCGCTGGGCTGGTGCTCATTGGTGCCAGCCTGCTTGGCATGTCTGCCCTCTGCACACTTGCTCTTGCTGCTCTGGGGGCCCAACCCTGCCTCATTTTGCCCATGCTCAGCAGTCTGAGTCAGCAGGGCAGTTGCACGGCGAGGCTTTCGTCTCCTGACTCAGGCTGGCAGAGTCCGGAGGTGACGGAGCCTGCTGCAAATATTGACGTTTCCCTCTCTGCTCCCAGAGGCCAACAGCATTTCGCCTGCGCAGCCGGTCGCAGCAGGATGCATGGTGCCATGGCGATGCCCCGTCCCCCGGTGCTGGGGGCTCCCCGTGCACTGCCTGCAGGCTGTGGGCACAACCCGGGGTGCTGCTGGGCACCCCTAAAATGGCTGCCAGCAAGGCAGGGGGTGGCGGTGAGCCCAGCCCTGCTCAGGGCAACGTGGTCCCTCCCCAGGGCGATCGGTGAGCGCAGTGCCTGACTGGGAGCTGCCTCGTCCACGCTGGTCCCAGCCCCGATACCCAGGCCTGGAAGTGGGGGGATTTGGGGCAGCCCCCCCCGCAGCGGCGCTGGGGCTCTCCTCCATCCCAGGGCAGCAGGGAGCTGTGGGCTCCTCCAGCTGCTGCCTTTGCCCTGACATTTGGGTCCCTGTGGGGACGGGGACGTTTCCCAGAACCCCGTGTGGCTGCGGTCTGTGTTGGGGCAGGGGAGCCCCAGCAGCAGCTCGAGGAGCTGCAGCCGGGTTGCAGCCAGGCTGGAGTTTCTCTCCCTGCAAAGAAAACCCCTCCGGTGCCGGCTCTGTCTCTGTGATGCTGCTCCAGATGAGGCAGCTCCCTTGGCAGTGGGAGCACCCCTGGGTGCTGGTCATCCGAGGGGCAAGTCAGGGTGCCAAGCACCAGACCTGCACGAATCCCACCCGCCCTCAGCGCACCCGCTGTACAAAGTGCTGCGACAGTGGCACAGGTCTAATGGGTGGGGATAGTTGGAAATGGCTCTGGAAAACTGAAAGAGGCTGGAAATCTGCAGCAGATCCCTGGTGCCTTGGACCAGCGATTTGTGAGACGGGCGGCTGAGCGTGCTGGTGCTGTCTGACCCATGGCAGCACATGAGATCAGGGCTGGTGGCACAGGACCGGCACTGGTGGCACAGGACCGGGCTGGTGGTGCTGCTGGCTGCGCCCGCGCGAGCAGGAGCAGCCCCCAGCTCCGGGTGCTGGGAAGGAGCCAGAGCACCTGGTGCAGCACCCAGGCACCAGGAGGCCTATTTTTGCTAAATAGTGAGAACTATTTTTGCTAAGCTGGTGCCAAACTGATGGGTCGGAGCCTATTTTCTCAGAAAACAGCAGGATGGCCAAGCAGGACACAGGGCATGCTCCCCGTGACCCCACCGGCCAGGTTTCCCCCTGGAGCCAGGCTGGGGGTCTCCCCGGGGCCGTGGGGGTGCCAGCCCCCCAGAGTGGGGCTCGGCAAGCGGCACCGGGTGCGCCTGGCTGGCAGCGGGCTGCGGCTCCAGCCGGGGGTGCGAGCAGCGGGGTGCACAACTGCGGGAGGCTCGCTGCAGGCACACCTTTGCATTAAACAAATATCCCCCGTTACCTAATGCTTTCATTTTGCTTTCCTGACTGGCCGGTTTTGTTCTCATGATTCACAGGGATATTTGCCTCTCTGTTACCGTAATTTCTTTCTTCAGCTGCAGATAGAGCCGTGTTGCCACCACTCACCTTTAAAATCATGTGCACATTTGAAATAAGTAACTTTTAATGTAAACAATTCCAAACAGAAATAAAACATAGGCACTTCACACTTATGCAAGACTTACTTCTTACTTCTGTAATTGCTCTTTATACTCATTCCAAAGAATCTCAATGGCAAGCTAACTTCACCAAAACACAAACTGCAGCTTGCTAAATCAGCATTTCACGACCCCTCATACAAACAGTATTTCTAGACCTCTTTAAAAAATGCATTTCCCTGCAGGACACCTGTTGTAGATGCTGAAAGATAAAAAGCAGGGAGCAATATAACCTGCCAGCTCTCAGTAGAAACCAAATGTTTCTTTAACCGTCGAGTTTGCTTTGCAGTTGGTTCCACTTAAAGCCAACATCTGCGGCAGACGCGGCATGCCTGCCGGCGCATCCCAGCTGCTGCCACGCGGGGCCGGTGCTGGGCGAGGTCGCTCGTGTCACTCGCATACCCTTATCAGTTCTCCGTCCAACAGTTACAGTGAAGAAGCTGGGCTGGAAAAGTGATAAGGGGATGAGAGTGACCTCAGGAGACGCTTCCCCCCTAAAACTTTAGAATGAAAAAAAAAAGCTAAGCTGGTAACAAGTGAAATAAATCGTAAGACATCACCAGTTGCCTCTTCTCTCCGGCCCTCGTCTGCGTTGTCTTTCAGACGCTGGCGGCGAAGCAGCGCTGCGCCGGCTGGGCGATGCTGCGCGGGGCAGCCCCGGCTGCCTGTGGCTCCGCTGCCCCGGCAGTGCCCGCGCCGCGGCTGCTCTGCTTCAGCCGCAGACACTCCCCATTCACAAATTTCATAACCTCCAGTCCCCTCCCTGCGGGTGGGATTGGACGCCCCGCTCCCCCCCCTCAGCGCGCTCCGCGGGGCTGAGCCGGCGCCCCGGCCCGTCGGATTAAGCTGTACAAATTGTGGGGTTTGAGCCGGGTGGATTCGTCTGACGCTGCAGAAAGGCGCTGGCAGCTGTGGCTGTGCGCCCGCGCCCCACTGCTGCCGCCCCCCGGACCGGGGCTGGGGCTCGGGGTGCCCCCGCTTGCAGAGGGCGAGGAGCCCCGTGGTGGTGGCTGCAAAAGGTCGTCTCTTCCCCTGCCCATGCCGGCGTGTCATTGCTCCTGTTTGAGCCTGCAGGCCCCAGAGCCGAGCCCTGCTCCGCAGTGCCAGCCCCATCCTGAGCCCCAGGGCAGCTCCTCCTGTGCGCCACGTCCCTGCGCTGGTCCCCGCTTCCCCACCAGGGAGCAATTCAGGCCCTTGGTGCGCCCCGAGGCGACTCCCCAAGACGTGCAAGGAGACCCCAGAACGCCCCAAGGCCAAGAAGGCGAGTGCTGGGCTCCGGCTGCTGTGGCCACGTTCGCAGCTGGTGGGGCGGCCCCGGCGCACCCCAGGCACCCCTGCTCGCAGCAGAGACTGGAGCTGAGGATTCCGATCACCACTCCCTGGCTCGGGCGTGCGCTGGCTTGACACCGAGCTGTCATGCCGATGTGCGCAGGGATTAGAGAGCTGACGGGGAACGGTCCTGCGCTGCGCCCATTAGGGGATGCTTGGGTTGCCCTGGGCAAGTGAACCCCAGCGACTTCTTGGGGGCCTCTGGTGGGCCAGTGCCAAGCTCCCTGCTGAGCGACCCAATGCTCCTCTTGTCCCCAGGATGCCCGACGCAGGGGGAACGCTGTCCTGGTGCCGCTCCCCACGGCCGGGTCAGGCCCTGGGAACCAGCAGCGTTCAGCAGTGATACAAAACTGGTGAGCGCAGTCCACTGGACCGCGAGGCCACAGCTGGTGCTGGGCTTGGTCCTGGGGACTCAGCACAGATTCTTTGGCTGAATTGGGGCTGGAGCAACACCCACCGTGTCCTTGCCAGCTCTAAAGGCCTCAGCACTGCTCTCTGGATCCAGCCGCTCCCTCTGCAAGATGCAGAGCTGCAGGTCCTGCCTCAGGGGATCTGACACCATGGTTCTGCTGCGCCGTGTGCCATCGTTAGCAGGGCCTCGGAGCTTTAGTCTGGGGAAAGGAGAGGGGGGTGGCTCGGGGTGCGAGCAGCGGGCAGGACTGACCAGCGCGCAGCGAGGTGCTTTGCACCGGTGGCTCCAGTGCAACGTTGCAGCCACCATCTCCTGCGGTGGCACAGAGCCGTTTTGTGATGCTGAGCTTGCACGTACTCTCGAGTGCTCCACCCTTTTGCTGTGAAGCGCCAGGACCTCCACTTGCACTGGGTGTGGATGCGTTCCACCTGCTCTTCCCCTCTCGCAAGTGCCAGCTCTCGGCCTGGTGTGAGCAGAGGAGCCAGCTGTCTTCAGCTCCGCTGGTGACGCTGGGCCTGGGCATGGCCCAGGGCTCTGGGAAACAGGAAAATTGCACAAACCCATCAGTATTGCATCTGCAGCAGCTGATCCATCCTTCTGGAAGGACCAGCGTGATCCTGCTAACAACTCCTGCATGGGGGTTCCCTGGGGACCGCACCATGTCCCAGGGAAAGCTCCGCAGGAGTCAGAAAACGTGCCCTGTCCTCGTGTCGGTGACAACGGGGTCTGCAGCCAGAAAGGTCCTGACGGCTCAGGCACAGTCCAGGG